>QKQZ01047252.1:0-11580 GCA_003595255.1 Solenopsis fugax
ATACTTGATAAATTAAGTTATCGATAGCTACGGCGTATATACCGCAGTTACCCTAAATAAATTCGGAATGTTAAATTTTATTACAATCTCTTATAAATTGCTCCGAATTCTAGAAATAAAAATTCTGCTGTCTTTACACGATTGAAATATTTCTGTTAAATTTAACATATATATCGCATATCCCAACCCGTCAGTCTACTCAAATTTCTATATTAATTTAACACGAAATGAATATGTTAGAAAGTAACAAAAATGTTGTGTAAAAATTTACGCAAAAAAAGTTACACTTTGGTATAACATGAAAACAAATTCTGGAAATATATTTGTTTAGTAAAATTACATTATGATATGTTAAACATTTATGATATGTTTGTAATGTTACTACATACATTTTATTCAATAACCTTAAAAAAAATTAAATTTCAAAACTTTTTTACGTTATTTGCTCATTTTCTCCATGAATTATTTCTTTTAAGAAATGTTGAATATCAATTTAACATAAAACATTCAAATAGCATATTCATATTATATTCAATTAGTACTCAAGTATGATAAAAAAAAATTATAGGATTCTCGATAAATTATTGGACTTTTGACACAAGTTTTTATTACACTAAATAAACCATGTTGCTGCCGGTTTTAATTCCCCAGCCCTTTTTACCTACCTACTTCCTATGACACATCTTTTAACCATATGTTCCAGACATAAAGCGGGTTTTTAAATGGTAAATTTAAAAGTGGGCCTTATTTAGTGCTGAGCCTTATTCGGTTCACGTACCTTATTGTTTCGATTCGTTTGGGTCCTAAAATCCCTTAAAGATCACGTAAGTTTAAACATAAAAAATTTTAACGTAAGTACAAAATGGGTATGTTCTACTGTGTAGCCATAAAATATCATTGCTTGTTTAGGATTTTTTATATATTTTCTTTGATGACTTTATATGTTCTTTGAAATTACTCGGATTTAACAGCCGTAAACCGTTGAAAATTTTGCTGCCTTTCTACGGAAAACTCGCAAGTGGTCCCTGTTCAGAAACCATCTTCAACACATTACTATGTTTTGTCATTGCGATGCGGGCTAATGTCCCGACGCGGCGCGGCGCGTCGTTTCAAACGTTACTTCCGTGCGAACAAACAGAATTATCGTCGTAGCCGATACGCGTCAGGGCTTGACGCGTGTATTAATGCGGCGCGGGGTCCTAAGGCCCATTGTGCCAGATTGCGATGCCCGTCCGGGGCGAGTCCTCGCGGCTTTTCGGTCGATGTCCGAAGTGATTACACGCGAATCAGGCGAGGTAGCCTCGCCGCGGCGGGGAGCCCGTCCGAAATGTCTAATGTCCCTGGAAGGAAGAAAGAAACGGCGATCCCGGTGCTCCGCATGCGGTTCTAGGCACCCCCTGCAACGTGTTTCTTTTTTTCTTCCGAAGCCGACACTCTCGGTGAGAGCCGCATCTCTTTCTCGTCGCCCGCTTTCCCCGTCGTCCCATCCCCAACGACGACGACGATTCTCACAGGCCGAGCGTTCATTCTCTTTTCGCCTTTTTTACACGGCATTAATTACACGGAGATGTAACGATATCGTTGCGATCGCGATCACACGGAATGAGAAAAATCAAGGACGCGGAAAGAGGATCGGATCCGTGCAAAATGTCGATATTCTACCGCTGCAGCCGGCACCGCCGCGCCGTTCCATTTTCCGCCTTCGTCTCGGGCGGAAGCTTTTAGCGCGGCGGACGCGGCGGATTTCGCCGCGATTCAATTAAACGCACGATTACTCGGCAAACGTAATTAATTTTAATTAACGATGCGCGCCGAATCGCAGCCGCGGGATCGTGCACGGCGGCCCTCTCTGAACCTCGCACGATCTCATTGGCGGGATCACGCGATGCGTGATGGCACGGAGGCGGTCGGGCCGGGTTTCACGATGATGACGACGATGACGACGACGACGACGTGAATGTCGACAGCCGCGCGCGGCACTCGTGTGAATCAAAGGGAGATTAGATATCGTAGATTTACATCGGAGGCCCCGCGTTACGAAATAATCGGCGGTGGTATCGGTTCGTAAGTCGTATATCGCGTCGCGATGCGCGGCTCTAAAATCTGCAACGACGATTGCCCGACGTGGTAGGACGATTAATAGGCGACGATATTAATATGCTATTAAGTAGCGTAATATATTACGTTTTTTTTTTATTATAATAAAATTGTCAAGAGGTATGAAATTAGATCAGCGAAATGATTGTAAATATATTCATGATAAGTATTAACTAACGGATTACATTGAGAGAAAAATAGTTTAAAATAAGAAAATTAGTTACTTGCAATCATAATTAAAAATTTTTTAATTAAAATATTTGTGTAAATGCAATAAAGAAATAATTTTTAATCGAGTGATTTTTCTTGCAGTTCCAGAAAATATTTAATATTAAACTATTTTTATATTCAAAATAATCAGATCTTTTAATCTAAGAAAACAAAATTTAATTAAAATTAATAATACTATTAGCTTATTTGTAAAATCATTCGTTAAATATAAAAATATAAATTATATACTTAAGATTATATGTCAATTTACTTAAAAGTAGGTATTTTTACTTGAACAGAACAAACAAATGCTTGCATCAAAATATATGATTTTAAGAAAAAGAATTTTTTTATTTAAAAAAAATTTTCTCAGTGTAGGAATCAATAAAATCATTCGCACAAATTTATAATAATATCGTTAAGGAAATAATATAAATGTTACATTTTAATGCCATAAATTGACAATCTTAATGAAGAAACAAAAATTAAAAATAATACCACTTCTGTTTTAAATTGTAGGTAATACTCTCAAAATCTCGTAGAGTATAATGTCACTCTAAAAGAATGAAAATTGAGTTTGTGCAACTTTTCCGAGTATTTTGCTACTCTAACAAGGATCAAAATTCACTCTCCTATAAAATAAAAATTGAGTTGGTACAATTTTTCTCTCCACGGAATTTAGACAGTAGTAAATACTGTAGACAGATAAAAATCGAGTATGCGTATCGTTTGTGTTGGCATAACGCAAAGGTAAAAGCCAGTTAGAGAATTACATGTTCTTGATATTGAAAAATAATTTGCTACTCTAACAAGGATCAAAATTCACTCTCCTATAAAATAAAAATTGAGTTGGTACAATTTTTCTCTCCACGGAATTTAGACAGTAGTAAATACTGTAGACAGATAAAAATCGAGTATGCGTATCGTTTGTGTTGGCATAACGCAAAGGTAAAAGCCAGTTAGAGCATTATACGTTCTTGATATTTATGAATCAGCTTAGGGATTGCCATGAAATTAAGATCGATGACGATCTTTCCGCGAGTGGCAAAAGTACCTCGCCCATATGAAATCTGAATCTCGTCCCTCGAACGCAAGTCGCGGGAGTCGCGTCGAATTCGCGAGGAAAATCAGTGCGGATCGGCCGCGGGAAGCTCGCGATATCGGCGATCACCGGGAGGGTAAGTCGAGCGCGAACGCGACGAGTGCTTCGTCGTCCTCGTTCGTGGGTGGCGTGGTGGAGGAAGGTCTGTTCTCCAAGGCGGAGTTGGACGTGCGACCACCTCCAACGCGGCGAGATCACCTGGCAGGTGACCAATGCAGCGGCGCCGATAAAAGCCATGAAAGAGCGCGGCTGGGACCGTCGGCTGGTCGCTCCTCAAAGGGGGCCCCACGACGAAGGCGGAGCCTTTCGACGGAGGCTTTCCTCCTTTCGTGCCTGCCTTTCGTTTCTTTTATGTGCCCTCGACGATCGCGGCCGTAGGAACCGGCAGTTCGAGTCGAGACCCCGGAGCCAACAGGTCTGTCCTGCTTTGCGTCGAAGCGAAAATTAAAAAAAGAAAAAGGGCGACGAGCCCACTTTTCGTTTCGGCCCCACGCGGAAGGCGAAGTCGAGTGTCACCGTTGTCGTCACTGAACGCCGCTCGTCATCGCTAGGCGCACGCGAGAAATCTAGGATTCGACTTGTGAATCGGATTGTGAGCAGGACTCGAAATCGACGGAAGTGAGAATCCTTGGTGTGGTTGGTGCTGCTGGTGACTGAGAGACAGAGAGAGAGAGAGAGAGGGAGGGAGAAAGAGAGAAGCGGGAAGACAGAGATCCTTCCTAGAAACAGGAACAGCTAGATGGCAGTCAGCACTATCAACATGGCACCTTATTTCACTGGCTATCCTTTTCAAGGTAAGAATTTTAATTATTTTAAGCACACCTGACATCGTGCAAAATAAGAAAAAGAATAATTTCGTAATAATTCCTACAGATCCTTCCTATAGATATCTTGATTTCCAAATTATAATTTGAAACCTTACGTAGTCCACAATATGCGACTACGCAACTCCGAGGATTATGTAAAAGACACTTAAATTATATCTAGGAAACTATTAAAAAAAAGTGTTTTATAGCGCATACGAAACGAAATTCTTCGATAATATAGTAGGAATACCAACACGTTTTTGTCGATCCACAAACATTATACTCTAATAATTGTCTCTTTATAAGCAATGTGTACATTATATGCAAGGCTCAAATAATTAATGTAACTTTTTAATTAATTATAACAATCCTCGAATAGCTTTAAAAATTAAATAAATGTCAAAACATTCTTTTGCAATTTTGTAACTTTTACTTTTTCACTTTCGATGCTTCTTAGAAATAAATATCATTATAAATATAATTAGAAATAAATATAATTGTATATTATTTATATTATATAATTAGATGTACACTGATTTCTATGAAATATATACTATAAATCCGTTAAAACGCGCGTTTTATCTGTGCATCGAATTTGACAATTTACGTGCTCGTATTTAGTACTTCAAAGCTCCACAATAATGCAAATTTGCTTCATCGATATTTAACTTCGTAAAGAAAGGAAAAAAAAAATAAACGTCTTCCGCTATTCTTAGAAACTCTTCCTCGCCGAGAATATCTGGCAATTAACGTCAACGCGAGTTTCATGACGACGCTGGACGCCCGCCGGCGTTTCCGCAATGGTGCCGCAGATATTTTACAGCCAATGTTAATGGCTTTACGATGCGCTTTGACTGAATTATTCGCTGTCCGCCGGTGCGTGCGTGTGCGACTCCCAATGGGCGAAACTCTGCCATCTTTATAACACCGTTACCGTCCGATCCGCGCGCAATCGGTCCGGTCTATTAATTCAATCCGAGAGAACTGATCACCCGCGAAAACTTACGGTAGTTGGTGCCGTTACGTAATCCGGATGTAAAGACTAATTTGTATATGCGGTGTTTCGCAATGTAACGCGTGGCATGTAGACTATGATGATTTAAAGGTCTGGACAAAAAGGCAAAGAAAGAGCGAGAAGGGGAGGGAGGAAGGGAGATAGAGATTGTGCATAAGTAATAGCACAGAAGCCCGTACGTCGTTCTGCATTGTGTAATTTATGAGTTATGGAACAGTGCGCGACGCTGACGTATAAATTGCGAGGGGCAATTCGAGCTGAGGGGTAAAAAAAAAAACAGGCCAAGAGAGAATGCTATTTTCATTTTTTGTGATTTATTACGTTAGTTAATTGAAGAGAGTCCAACGCTCCAACTCCGTAAAGAGTCAATAGAAAAATACCATAACTCTCTTTTTATTTCAATCATTTGATAATTTATACAATAACATGTTATATAATACGTTCATCATTATACATCATTCTTGTTCTCAATCAGTCTTATAATTTATCTTCTAGAGCTATATAAATATAGTTAGTTCCCTTTCTTTATTTCTTCTACACAATGCAGAAAGAGAACTGAACAACTGAACTCCGAATGACTCCGAACGATCCGGATCGCTTTCACTCACGTGCGCCTTTAAATCTCGATTGTTTATCCATCGTTTCGAATATACAGGAAGAGAAAAAGGGAAAGAAAGAGGGGGGGAGAGGGACGGAAGGGAAAGTAGGAAAGACGGCCGCTTTCGAATAAAGTTCAATACGTAGGTCCGCGCGTAGTGGGCGTCGAATCGTTGGAAGAGAAGAGTCCCGAGGGGGTGGTACCCGTACCCCGTACCCGTGGGTACCTAATGTCTGATATCGGATAGGCCCCGGGCGACGGCACGTTGATTGAAGTCCTCGCGCGACTCGGAACTCACACCGCACGCACTAAGTACATGCATCCCTTCGGTACATGCGGTTACTCCCACTCAGGTACGCGCGTGCACCTTCCGCTCTCATCCTCCGATTCTCCGTCCGGGGGACCGATCTGCCGCATTCGTATCGCGGCAGATTGCGTAATCGGCGCAACGGAACTTTCGTCGCTCCGCTCGATGCATGCGAAATTGACCCCTTGCTCCCATGGAATCGTTTCGTACGCGCGCCGCTCGGCAATTATCGTTAAATTCGCCGCGGACAATATGTCTTTTATTTAAGAAAGATCTACATATTTAAGAATTAATGCTGCACCTAATAATGCCTTAATAAATTATTAATAGTATTAGGGAGTCTGGAAAGTAATGTCATTTTTATAAATAATATAAAAATTGTGTAATTTTGTTAATTTATTATTTATTCTATAATATATAATTGCCGTTATTTTTTATGGAACGATGGCCGTTCATTTATTTATTAATTTTTAATATATTGAATAAATATTTTATATTAACAAAACTATTTACATGATGTCTGCATTATGTTAAAAATTAATTTTAAAAATTTACTTATATTGAATTAAAATGTCATAATTTTTTAAAATTATGTTAATAATCTAAATAATAAAACAATTACAATATGGATCGAATAAATTTAGTATGTTTTATTATATGAATTAAGTGTACATGAAATAACAAAGAAATTTTTAATTTAGAAAAATAAATTAATAAGATTTTGTGTTTTAAAAATAACTAATTGAAGTTAAAAATTAACTCACTTGAAAATAATTAAGTTAAAAGTTGTTAAATTTTTATTTATTATTTAGTTTTTAACTAGTTACCATCCAACCCTGCACTTTTACGAAGCGTTAAATTTTAACACATGATACAGTGAGATTTACATTCGTAAACTCTCTCTCACTTGTTTTTCAAAGATAATCGAGCCACTCGATAATCAGAAACACCAGATGAAACGATACGCGATTGAAATGCTCCGAAAGGCTCTGTTGTCGTAATTGGATGATGATCAGCTGCGGCTAAAAGCCTCGAATAACAAATTTAGCGATCGCATAATTCCTGCGGGCCGTGAGACGCTCCACGTACTTCATCACGCGAAAATTAGAGCGATCGCATACCACGATGCGATCCTTAATGAGATTCAATTAATACTCAGATAACACGTTGTTATTACCGTTTAAGAGGGATAAGGGGGCAGCGACAAGGGGGACACAAGGGGATTACCATAAAGAAAAGTCTCGTATAGAGAGCCGTAATTGTACGGCTCGCGGCTCGTGAACCGCGGTAGTGTCGCGGCCGCAAAGTACAGTGCGTCGGCTCTTCGCACGTAATAATTTATCGAGGCCGATCGGGGAGGAAAAAGGGTTAATTGACGTCTCACGACACACGGATAATGAACGGCCGGCGACGTACGCCACAATTATTTCGGAATTCTCTAAGCACACCTACGTGTCTAAGAGCGCCCTCGGCCTGGCGTGGCCGTCACTGCCTCGCAGGTAAAAATTAACGATGCGCGACGCTTCTTCGGGCGAATTCAAATCAGACACGGGCCCACCCCGCTATCTCGTCACGTCCGCACGCGGATCATGGGCATTAAGTCCTGATCGCCGAACAATCAATCGCCGGTTATCAATAATTCATGCTGGAAATTATTTCTTTCGACCGTTTTACCGTGCGCTCTCTCTCTCTCTCTCTCTCTCTCTCTCTCTCTCTCTCTCTCTCTCTCTCTTTCTCTCTCTCTCGGCCTGACACTCGTACAACAGGGTGGTCCAACGCACGAACCGTGCGAGTCCCGCGAAAATGACTCTGCCGCGATCGCGCCATAATAAATTACGCGAGGACATAAATCACTCACCAGCTGCTTGGATTAAATTGTCCTCTCGAGACAATCGTTTTGTTACAGCCGAACTGAATGCCGCGGCATTTAAGAAGTCCGATGATAGAAGGGACTTTCTTTCATTGTTTAACTCCTTTCGGAGTTGACGGTGGGTCAACTGCTTACCGTCAATTATAAATCTTGAATTATTGTTTTTAATGATGTATTAGACATTTCTCAAAAACATTAAGAAAATTATGAAAGAAAGATTGTTTTATATTGCATTTGAAAGTAGTAGGAAAAAAGGTAGCGATTTTCTGGATAAAAAGTTATTTCAAAAAGAATTTGAATTTTTTTATTTAAGTAGTTTAATTATTCACGATGATTTATGATTTAAAGTTTCATTGCGATGGAAAGATCAGTTCTGTTAAATAACAAAATTTATTTCATGTATTTACAAAATAACTAAACAGATGACAATCACAATAAAACTTTGTATAAATCATCTTGAATGCTTAAAGTATTTCTACAAAAAAAATAGATATTTTTCTTAATGTTATAAAAAAATATTTTAATTTTTAATATCAAATAGAGTAAATAAACTATAAAAATATGTTACTAAATAAAAATATAATCTAATTCACAAAACTTTTACATGTACTTTTATAATTTATTTGAAATGTTAATATTAAGGATGCTTTGGCTATACAATACGAGCTAAAAATTATTGAAATTTAAAAACTGAAGCCTTTTTTAAGTTTAATCTTTTTTTTCCTAATTAAAAATAAAAACTTTTGGTCGCAAATGTCTGAATTTTGGCTCTGAAATTAGTTTTAAAGAAGAAAATAATGAAAAATTCGATTTATAATGATGTTTGCAGCGAAAATTAGTAAATTACTACATTTTACTGCAACTTTAAATAAATAAATTTTAAACGAGTAAGTGGATTTAAATGAATTTTTGCACAAATATTTATTAGAGTTTTCTTAGTGTACGTAAAATTTTTGATTTAATTAGTAATGCTACTTTCCTATCAAATTTGCAAATAAGTACTGCAAAACGCGATTTTATATAAGAATCAAGAGTAAACAAAAAAATTAAATAACTTTTAAACCAATAAGTGAATTGTGCTCAAATTTTACACAAATACTGAAACGTAATACTAGAATATTCTATGAAATTTTTGTATTTCTGGTAATATTTTAAGATATGACCCATACATCTTTTTTCAAATTTTATTTACTTTGCAGGATTCGATACAACTCTAACATAAATTTAATATTCATTCTTTTCTGTGCGACTTATGTCATTTTGGTTCCTAGAAATTAATTAGTGCCTTTTAGTTAACGTAATAAATTAAACGGTTTCGCAGACCCAGCATTACTAATTGTATTATAAATTTTGACGTCAACTTCGAAGGGTTAAGCGTCCATCTTTTTGGCTTTAGTCTCAGTTTTCATCATCAAATACTGTTTCGTCGTATTTCAGAATCTAGACAAAGGCTCATAGATTCCGTACGGACGTACAAGTCACTTCAATTTCCGATCGAAGAGAATAGGTAACGCAGGCTTTTGCAATCGATACCGGGACTAATCGCGCGGACGCAGTGGGAAACGCCGCGAACGCACGTAGCGGCGGTGCGTTCCGCAAGAACGCGTCGAACAATATTCATCGGCGGATAGGGAACAAAAACGCGAGTAAAGGGCCCGCTCGCACGGACGGTAATATTCAACTTTCGATTCCGTGACTCGAGTTACGATCACCGGAGTTCGTAAGAGCGAGTCTCGCGCGAGAATGTATAAGGATCGCGGCGCGAGCGAGCATATGCATGCGTACATTTTGCACGTGCGACGAATGGTAGTAGTCTGACATTCCTGGCATTCGCCTCGTGCCACCGTACAGATTTTCTGAACCATTTTTCTGATCCCTGATGGAGATCTTGATGAGAAAATTGCTATTAGACTTGGCTTTAATTATCTTTCTCGTATTATTTCTCTTTTATCGGTATTGATTCCTACGAAAGCTATTAAGATTAAATACTTTAGTATCTTTTTTCTTCTCTGAGGTCACGCACGCACGCACTCATACGCACACTGTGGCTTAATGAAATCTTTGTATCTTTTATTTTCATTAATATTTTCTTTTCCTTTTCTTTTAATTGATATTAATGCTTACAAAGGTTATTAAGATAAAAGAAAATGCTTTAATTTCTTTTTTCTCTGAGGCTACTGTGGTTTACTGAGACTTCTGTATTTTCTCCTACTTTTATTAATCAATTTCTGTATCTACTCTCTAAATCGGAATCAATGCATCGGTAACTCCGCCGCAAAGACAGTGAATAATCTGATTTCAATGCTATTTCTTATAACTATAATCAATAATATATTTACTATCTTTCAATGATTCCGATCAGTAAGATTATTCCCCTCTTAGACGGAATCGCTGAAAAATAGTGACTGAATAGTCACTGATGATCACAGTTATAAATATAGCATTGCAAATCAGTAAGATTTTACTGATTCAGATTTAAAGAGCTCTCTCTAAATCGGAATTAGAATATTAGTCACTGAAAAATAGTCTGATTTCAGTGCTATTCTTATAACTATATCAATCAGTGATATAAGCACTGTCTCTCAGGCCCGTTTTCATTATCTGATTAACTGCAGATGGTTAAATTTTACCTGACGTTTTACTCAATAGACTTCATCCAAGATGATGCCATAGGTGAAGCTTATTGGCTAAAACTTCAAGTTAAGTTTAACCATCAGTTAACTAGATAATGAAAAACCGGGCCTCAATGATAATGCACTGATCTCTCCTAGTGAGGGGTATCACCCTATTAATCGGAATCACTGATGATCACAGTTACAAGTATAGCATTGCAAATCAGTAAGATTTTACTGGTTCAGATTTAAAGAGCTCTCTCTAAATCGGAATTAGAATATTAGTCACTGAAAAATAGTCTGATTTCAGTGCTATTCTTATATCAATCAGTGATACAAGCACTGTCTCTCAGGCCCGTTTTCATTATCTGATTAACTGATGGTTAAATTTTACCTGATGTTTTATCCAATACGCTTCATTCATGATGATGCCATAGGTGAAGCTTATTGGCTAAAACTTCAAGTTAAGTTTAACCATCAATTAACTAGATAATGAAAAACCGGGCCTCAATGATAATGCACTGATCTCTCCTAGTGAGGGTATAACCCTATTAATCGGAATCACAGTTATAAGTATAGCATTGCAAATCAGTAAGATTTCACTGATTCCGATTCAGAGAGTTCACGTCCTCTTTAGCTTTCCTCTTGTCTAATTATTCAATTTACTTTTTTTTTCTTGGTTATCCAATGTCAGAGTCCGCAGTACCTGGGGCATCCTTCAACCTGCATTTACCAGAAGAACGCACTAGCATGTGGGAAAACGGTACTGAAAGTTGTCTTTCAGGTTAGCAAGTTCTTAAGAAAAATTTTCAAAGACCCAATACAGAAAATTTACTTAATACTTCATCGACTTCGATTTAGGTCAGGTCATCCATTTTTTCGGAAATTTGTCACAAATATTCGCGCGGTGCTCACACGCTTCGCATCGAAAGTTCGTCGTCGTCGTCGTCATCGTCGACAGCG
>QKQZ01047255.1:0-16226 GCA_003595255.1 Solenopsis fugax
GCATTCTGCGTCCTCCTCGTCTCCTTCGCATTTCTCGCCCGGCTTAGTCTTTCTCTTTCCTTCTCCTACCGTTGCAGTCTGCCGCCGCTTCTGCGTGTCCTATGCGACGGCGACGAGACTCCACGATTGCTACTCGTCCCGCAAGCACGGACAAATTTCACGCTTCTTACACGACATCGTCATCTACCCCATACCTCCCTGCCGAGAGGGGGTTGAATGGCACGCGACCCTCGGACTCGCATCCTGTCTCCTGCCAGCTGTCTAGGAAAACTTTAAACATCGCGTTTTATTCGTGTCAGGTCGCCGAGCACCGGAGCGTTTCCCAACCCGCCACGATCATCACGCGCTCGTTAATAATCGTTAAAGAGCTTCGATGCTCCGTGATTGCTCTCATCTCTCGCCTTAATTTTCTCTCTTCTGAATTTCTCCTACTCAAAATAATTTCAAATTTTAGAGAGTCGGCCTTATTTCTCTTTCGTTCGCTCTGTAACGCGCAGATTTTAATCGTGGCACGAGGTCTCATTTAAATGAATTCTTCGAGTCTCTTCCGGACTCTCGGTTTCCTTAATTTCTCGCGAGCGCGCGCGCGTATATCTAACGTTTAACCCTTAGACACACGCCCGGCTTTCCTTCCCATATTTATGCGACTGAAAAGTCTTTCAGTTTAAAGCAGCTCTCCCGCAAAAGGCAAAGAGAGTAATGAGAAAGGGATCTCTTTACGAGACGATTCGAGATACAAATTATGTTTGCGCATTCTCGGCGATATAATTACATTTGTGGAAAATTAAATTTTTACAGAAGCATCCTGTATAATTGGATATGTATTCATATAGCACGTTAAACAATGTTTCGCGCATATCGCAGCTCGGATACCTATGCAATATGCAACGTTGAAATTGAGGTAGACCGCCTGGAACGAAATGGCAGAAATGTATTTGGAGTCTCTCGTCCCACCATGGAGATTCAGCACGCTTCACCGTGGACAAATGTTAAGCCGCTTACGGTATGAATCTTATCCTCGCCGGAGACTGATGTGGCAGTGGGCTCGGTTATTTAATAGGAAAAAAGAAAAAATACCGCAGTCGCTTTTGTTCGTGTTCTCCTTCAACACAACGGATCGTTTCGTATCAGTATCGTTCTCGCTACATCTCTTCGAGACGTTTAGACAATGCAATGCGTCCCTGATCTTGTTTCACTTTAATTCAACTGACAAAGTTTAATATTGTGCTATCACCCCCTACTATTTTATATTCTTTACATTGCTGCAATTGGCATTGTATTGTATTGTCGTCTGTATATTCGTCTGATATTGCATCTGATATTTTCATGTATCATTCTACTTGCGTTATCAAATGATTATTCTCATTAACAGACAAATAAATAAATAAATAAATATTCGGTTCGTCGACTCTGCGGGTCGACTCTCCATTTCGATCGGCGCGTCCATCATTTACGACAAAGAGATTTTCTGCTCGACCTTATCTATAGTCGAATATCGCTAGCTAACTTTCGTGTTCGCTCGCCGAAATTAACCGCCGTCGTCTTCGGAAGTAAGTTTTCGTATCACGCCGAGTTCACGGGACACCGACGTAATTTGCATGAACGACGGTATTTGGTAAATTATATAACTTTTCTCTCCGCGATGATCGACTGATCCCATTCGTGTCCCCGTCCCTACTTTGGGGACTTTCTTATCTCCTCGTCTCTACGCTTCCTCGCTGCTTACGTACGTTTGGAAAATTAACGTTACTTACCTTCGTTATTTTATTTGACGTAAAAACGTTATTTAATCAAAAGAGACAGATATGCAAGATTTATTTTATCCAATATAGGTGAAACAAAAATATTTATATCAATGTAAATGGTAGATTTTTAATATCTCTCTGTTGTTATTAAAGCAGCAAGTCGCAGTGCGCCAGATAAATGATGGTAGCGTATCAACTTTTTCGATAAGGTCAAACATTGCCGCGGGATTACTCGTTTGCCGATCGAAGCAGACGCGAAAGCTGATCGGCTGATCGGCTGTCCGCGCTCACCATTTATGGCCCTTCACTTTACCTTCAGGCAACGTGCGAAGGGTCGTGTCACCGATGGAAAGTCCTACGCTTTTCACGGCGCATCGAACCCTGGCTGCAGGTTCAACATTAACGTTGATCGGCTTCGGAACTGTGCATCTCTCGACCGTTGGGTTATGCCGATAAACTTTACACGCGACAAACCGTCAGAGAATCGACAAAAAGCGCTCAGCGACTCACTCTCGCGCGCGAGCCGATTATTCATTTTTTTATCGGTATATATCGTTCCTACCCTCTCTCGCTTTTTCTTCACGTATCTTCTCTCGCTCGGACGTCCTGCTTTTGTGTCGCTTTTGCCGCGCTGAAACTTTTAGACGCGTCGCGCGCTAAACTCGTCCCTCTTCTCTTCGCGAGAGAGAACTATAACGGTAGCGCGACGTTATGGGCGTCGCGAGGAGACTCGAGGGGACCATTAATAAAACGTCATTTACTGTTAAACGATTTTCCGGCTTTCTCGGCGGCGCGGTGCTCGCAACAATTCCACTCTCGTACACACGGGGACAGGAATGCTTAGCCATCTGAATTTGCACGGGTATCGAGGCAAGGTCCAGATGCGCGCTCCTTTCTAAATATTCATGCATTATGACCAATGGTTATTCGAAAAACGATAACGTAAACTTAAATTAAATAAAAATTAGCAAGTAAAACTAAATTTAAACTAATCTGATTTTAAACTGAACAACACTACGACTAGAAACTAAACCTAAAACTAAGTTAAAATTTAAATTAAACTCAAACTAAACTTAATAATAAATAAATAAATTGTAAATAATGTAGTATTATTTTTTTACTGAAATCGCAATTAAATTCCGCAAAACATTCCGTAATTCTTTCTCATTTTGTCAAACTATTTTTTATAAAAAAAAATTATCTTTTTAATTCTTCTCTAACCGTACGAACAGAGATTTTATGGCAGGAAAGAATCTAAAGACATCCTTGTAAATTACTGGCAAAATTAAATTGAACAATAATTAATTATTTATTTTGAGTATTAATAACAGTACTTTCAATACTCAAAATAAGTAATTAATCACTAGCCAATTTAATACCGAGGAAGAATTATTATAGAATTATATTACAGATTTATTATTATATTAAATAATTATTATATTTATTTATTTATTTTTAATTGTTAATACTCAAAATAATTAATTATTGTACATACACGGGATAGATCATTTGCCACGATTCAAATTCCCGATATTCGAAAGTTAGCGGGGGAAGAAATAGCATGCAGTTTCATTGCATCCCCGTCATAATTATTCCCTAAACTTGTCTGGGCTATAGTATTTTCGTTTGTACACGATATAACGGAGCAAGAATTTTTGTGTGGGTGTGCATATGTGTGTGTGTGTGTGTGTGTGTGTGTAAAGAGGGTTGCGGCACAGGTACAAGGGGAGAAAAAAGTTTTATAAAATATGTGAGCATAAGCGTCACACGCAGAGCTGCAGGTGCATCGGAGTGCATACTGTCGCGTTCGGGGCGGTGGAGACGCCTCCCCGCCTTCCCCTCTTTTATTTCCGTGCGACGATGATCCTGAATTTCTCCCCGCGCGCGGTTCATCGCTCGACGTGGGCGAAGTTTATCTTTTATCGGGATAATCCACGACAAGAGGCGCGCGACTGTCGTATATTCGCACACCCGTGGATTGATAACAGTGTCAATATCGCGGTAGAAACTGCTCGATGCTTCTTTCGATCTCTTTTTTTCTCTTTCTCTCTCTCTCTCTCTCTCATCGAGCGACGAATGCCACGTCGCGCCGTCTCGTGCAACAAATGCAGTATTTACAATTGACGTCGCGACGGATAGAAATACATCGCGAGACTGGAAATGTCGTTTTGTTGCGTTCGCAAGCGAGATTTTCTAATTTGCGAGAAAAGTTATTATGTGTGTAAAACCGACCGAGACCATCGTTGGCGTGCATTGCCTCTCTGCTATGAATTTAAAGTGCATTCGACGCATCGGCGTAAACGACGGCGCTGCCTTTAATAATGAGTCCGGGCGTTTTGTAAATAAATATTTCCTCGCATCCTCATTAGCGTCGCCACGTGTCTGTAGAATTTTTCCGTCGAGGGAGGTTTTTATCCAGCGCAGGGTCGGATAATTGAGGGCGTTACGAGGCGTACGTGATTCCGGGATAATTGGATAACGCGTGGCGAAACGCAAAACTTTTGATGCACTTTGCGCGCTTCCATCTCCGTCTTCGCCGCCCTGCCGACCTCCTCCTGCTCCTCCTCCTCCTCCACCTCCTTCTTTGTCTATCCATTTTCGCGGAAAGTTAATTTGTAGAAAGCTCGCGAAACACGTAGAATAAATACATTCTTTCCGTTTTAACGGCGCGACGGCTCGTGCAGGCACGCCATATCGGTGTCGTTTGTCATGCACGAAGCTCGAGCAACGACGTTATCGCGTTCGCGATTAATACCCCTGACAAATCGAGGCGCAAAAAGGAAAAGAAACGGCGGAAGCGCAGCGGACTCGCAGAAAAAGACAGAGGAAGGGGGAGGGTGGGGAGAGGAGAGGAGAGGAGGGAGACGAGGACAGAACGGAACTGTATGTCCTGTCCTCGTTTCGCGACAAATTATCGACGCGCGCGACCCGTGCCTTGAAATTACACCGCGTTTATAGGACGGTGGTGCACCGTGCATGCACCTCTTCCGTAATTTTACACCCGAGGCATCAGGACCAAAAGTTTGCGCGGATGAAATTGCATGTAGGGTAAAACGTGCGTGACAAAATCAAACGTCCGCCTACTTTCACGAGGAAAGGCAGTCGCGACCGGTATCCGATAATAACGCTCAGGCAGGTAAAAACTGCCTGATGGCCGATGCCTCTATAAGATGCCGTCGTAACGTACTATTCTTCTATCTACGGACGATTCATTGTCGGCGCGCGGGCACGCTCCATTTGACTCATCTATCCCTAATCCCGAGGTTTTACCCTACTTTCTTCTATTATCCTCAAACACGCCGCGTCCATTTTCCACAATTTTGCCGAAACCGACCGCGCGTGTCGTCGTGCGGTAGTGACGGAAACCGGGTCACTGTTATGTACGTTATGACGTTTATTCACGGGGGAAACAAGTAGCAGGAAGGAGCCGCCACGAGCGCGCGATAAGACGAGGGAAACGTGGAAAGCGAGACTGTGGCGTGCATAAAGGCTCGAAAGGGGGGAAAGTCGAAGCGCGCTCGGAATCTTTTGGGTAGCACCATTCTAATTGGGGCGGCCGTTAATTAAGATGCGCGCGCTCGCTTTCGCGCTTAGGTGAAGACGACGACGTCATCGCCGCCGTTGTCATCGTCGTCGTCGTCGTCGTCGTCGTTGTCGTCGTTGTCGTCGTTGCGACATAGCGCGACGACTCGACGGGAGAGGACTTTGTTCGCGAAAATAATGATCTTTCCATTATCCGGCGCTGCGCGCTGTCCGTCCTTTCTCAACCATTGTCCTCTTCATCGTCCACGTTATCGTCTTTATTGTCCCACCCGACGCCCGTGCTCCTTCTTTTTTCTCCCCNNNCCTCCCCCCATCGCGGTCGCGGCGTATTCCAGAATAAACGGAAAGGCGCGCGATGAAAAATGCTCCGAAGATTACGAATAAAGGGGCAGCGGATTATTTTGGGCTGCATTACCGCTGCCACCTCTCTTTTGCCGTTCATTAATTCACCCCTTATCCGCGAATCTCGCGCGTGTCGTTCGAGTGCTTGATGTCGCGGACGCGATGTAATTACCATGCGATCGGCCTGACATTTACGTCTATTTACGGAGTGAGCTACACGTGTTTGATACCGTCACGGCGACAAGATATTGCCCTTAAAAAAATTAAATAGATATAATCAACTCTACGCGAGGCAAGCGAGATATGCGCGAAACAGCGTGCAGCGTGCAGCGTGCACCGGGCTACTTGTTTGTGAGACAAATCCAATTCTATGATTCTTAAAGTCGCGCCGTTTATAGTGTTGTGCCCTTATTGACATGGCAACGCGGCGACGACGACTCCACGAGAGCTCGTCAAAATAGCAATAACACCTCCGGAGCAAGGCCTGGCGCTGGTGGATGTGGACAGAGGTGTAATTCTCATAATGAGAGCCCCTCCGAAATGGTTGGGCTTGACATTATATTGACATGGCGGAGCTGTCGGGCCTAATTTTCATGCTTTACGGCTCATTTATCGTCATATTGTGCCAGCGCCGTGTAGGTTCAATATATTTTACGAGCACAAATAGGAAAGAAGAGAGAGAGAGAGAGAGAGAAAGAGAGTAAAGCTTACCTCGATATACGCTGCTTCCCCTTTAAAACGCAACGTGCAAACGCGTCCATGCTGAAAATTAATCACACGTTAAAATACCGCGATCCATCAAGGTCAACCATATTGCTCCTGAAAACGAGTGAGAGATTATTAAAGTGTATGAAAAGCGCATTGGAATGGAAAGGGAGGTTTACGATTGCATCTATAGGTAAGACGTCTCACGATGTGACATCTTGTTATACCAAGAAGAAAAAGAGAAAAAAAAAATTATTTCGCCTATAGTCCCATCGGAACTGCGCCGTCGACCGTCGACCGTCGACCGTCGATGCCAATCCGTCATCGGGTAATACGATTCGATTGGAAATATCGTACTAATGAGACACGAGAAGACGCGTCCGAAAGATGATTAATGAAACTCGCCATCCCGATGGATGGATGAAACTTCTCGGCGAGTGCCGTACAAAAAGGGTTTCACATTACTGTCGCCCGACGACAGTAACGAGGTAAAACATGTGCTTCGCACTTAAGCCGCGTCGTCATGATCATTAGGTGATTGAAACGGCCTCGTAGCAGCAAGACTGTTAATTAGAGAATTGCAAGCTTTTTATTCGTCCAGTGATACGGCAAGAATTACAATGCGCTTAAAAAAAAAAATTATGCGAGAATTTCACAGTGAATTGCACGAGAGAAGTTTGCGCGGGAATAAAGGTTAAAAATTGCCCGGATCGACTTGCAGACTTTCCGGATTCGTTTGTTGTTCCGCCACCACCAGCCGGCACACGGTGACTCGATGCGAAAGCTTAATTATCGCGTCTCACGCGAACTTCTCATTATCGCGCCCCGTGTTCTCGAGTGTGTCGACGGGGTGTGCAATTCGAAGACAACGATACAGCACATCGGGGCACATCGAGACTCATTAGTTTGGGTACGGTTGAGCCTTACGGGAAATTAAGCGGACCTCACAGACTAACTCTAGATTAACAAAGCAAATCGGCTCTGACGAGCCCTCGCCCTCGCCCTCGCGAACTAGATATCGTTAATCGTTGAACTCTGATAATCTCGTTGCTCGCAAAATTGCAACCACCTCAGGTTACACGAAAATTTCGCGCCTGTTCTCATTTAATTACAAAGTTTGCGGCTACTTTATACGCAATTTATGTAGTAGCTGTACGATAGATAAATTTCAATGTCATCGACAAAGTCATGCCCTTCGTCCTTCGCCCATCGACACGTGGACACCATACGGGAATACCATGGATATACTGTCTGGCTTTCAACCCGGATCGCAAAAACTACTGCCGTGCCATTTTTCTTTGTCGTACAGCCGACCGTACCGCGGGTCGCCCGTCGCCCGCGCCGTGAGTTCCGCGTAGATAAGTCTCGGATCGATCAAGTCGTTAACGACATCGACGGTGGTATCGACGACCGGGGCAACGGGCCCATCCTTTAACGCCTCATTAGGATTAGGATCACTCTTGTTATCCCGTTTCCATGGTTGGTAACGTGATACTTCTCCGAGATCATGTTCTCAAGGGATATCTGACGGAGAATCTCTGCTCGATTGCTGTGCCTCGTAGTCCAGAGGTCACCAGATGGTTAAATGTCGTCAACCATGAAATAGAAATCTTTCGAAATTACGCATAATTTTTATAAAATATTTCAAAAATATCTTCTAGGATCTCGAGATGTCACAGAGTTTAATATTCTTACTTTTCTGGTAAACTTTAATGTGAAATATGCGCAAAGAAAAATAGGCAAATAACATTCTTTTTTTCTACGCACATTTATTCTTTTTATCGAATATTTGTGAAATAAAAATGTTATAGAAAGAGTTAATTTTAATTAGCTTAGAAGATTGCCAAGAGATCTATTAGATTTTAGAGTGCACTTATTGTTAGTACAGTGCACAAAGATATAAATTCTCTCTTTCTCTCTCTCTCTCTCTCTTTCTTTCGTATTATAGGATTAAATGATTTTTCTATTTGTCTTTTGTTAACGATTATTGGAAATTGGAAGAGATAAATGGAGTGATAATAGGACGACAAGGTTGCGTGGTGCAGACTGTCAATACGTCGCGCATTCGGGATAAGATTAACGTGCTTCGTTGCGTCTGCACAACTACGCTAATCGTACGGCATCATAAAGCCGGATGTATAATTGGCATACAGTCCACGGAAATTCCGCATCGTTATGCCGTATTAATCCTATTGTGAGCAATCCTTCGGCATTATCCTCTTCGTAGTAATCCCCGCGCAATCGTATTTCAAGTGAGTCCGTGACGCATCAGACAAAACCAGTCGATTACGAGTCCATTTAGGAACTGGAGCATTTCTCATTCATGAAGCGATATATGCGTCTAATCAAGTATTCGTGCGCCGCGCCGCGCCGCTCCGCGTACGCGTTATCGCGCGAGACGATGAAATCGTGAATACTCGGACAATGCAAATAGCTTTTCGTATCTCGTTCAAATATCGTAGAAATTTTACTGCCGAGAGTAATAGTAATCTGTGTGAGGCACGAAGAAATTAAATCGAGGCCGGGCGGGATCTGGACTAAAGGATTATGGTAATAAATTCCATTTTGGCACCAACATCGATCACGTCGATTTCTTAAGCCGTTTTTGAGGGCTTTACCCGATGCTCCCCGGTCCGTGCCGAGCGGAATCGCGACGTGTATCCAAAGTCATTTCACCGCGACCGATTTGCACGTCCGCACGCAGGTACACACGTCTGTTTATACGCAAGTGCAAACACCTCGGTGCTCACACAACGCGGTATGTACCAAAGTTCTGCGTTTCCACGTGCACAGTGCTTTATACGTGCCAGTGCAAATCAGGTCGCGTTTAGGTGGGATCAAAATTGAAGCGCCGGAGGAGACGCCGGTTATACGCCGCGATTAGGATTAACGGGGCAATTTGCACATCTTTCAAAGTAACTTGCGCGAAGGGAGAGGGAGAGGGGGAGAGGGAGATTGAAACTCACTGTGCCCAACTCTGTATTTCCAACTCTCTCTCTCTTTTTTTTTTTTTTCATAAAAAACAAAGAGACTCGCCACCGTTTCCAGTTACCGAGAAAAAATTTGGCAGGAGTTTCTGTTGAATTTCTGGCGCGCCTGTTTCGATATTTTTAACGTACGCTTAAAGCGGAGCAAGCGGTGGCTACGTTAGCACTTTAGCAGATAAGATACACACAGGATTAAACGATTTTCACGGTAAGCTCGCCATTTTGCAAGCAGATGCTCCGTTCGCACGGCCCAATCATTAATCGCCCTCCTGCTAATAGCAGAAGGCACTTCAACCCCTACTTTCAACCCCTGGCCATTAAAATGAGTCCAAAAAATATTCCTCGATCTCCGCGCGTAAGGCTCACGTGTGAAATCCGACAAACAGTGGGAACACATCCTGCGGCTTATTTTCACACAGCCCATCGTGTGTCTGCTTGTCCATCTTGTCCTTTTACAAGATAATTACGCAACTCCAGAAATGCAAACATCTAAATGCTATTGCTTTTACAAGTGTACGTTTACATTCAAAGTAATCGATTTCAAGAGAGATAATATAATTTTACTTTTTATTAAAAATTAAAAAAGCACTTTACATTAAAGTATTAAAAATATTTCTTCTTATTGTTCTCGAAGACATATTTACAATAAATAATATATATACATCAGCTACACAATTACGAGGATAACACTATGGAATATTAGTTGTAACTTTCGTAAGATATAGTACGTACACCGAAGACTATTTTAGTCGGATTATGTCACCTTATTAGTAGACAAAGTCTACTTACACTAAATATGCATTAATAGGTGCTAACTAAAATAACGCCAAGATAAACGGCAAGGGATCGAGTTAAGGAGGAATAATTCACCCAGACGCATGTCGTTTCTCACATCTGTGTCACGACTATGCAATACAATTCAGCTCCGCGTTTACATAAAAGTATTGCGGACAGTTTCGCCGCTGTCTTCGACAGTCGATTCATTGTGCGCGGGAAATGGGAGGTGAAATGTTTTAATAATTTCTGACGAGAGAGAGAGAGAGAGAGAGAGAACGCGCGCGAGATGTATGGAAACGGAATGGTATGTGACGGAGAGATGACTCGCGTGGGCTCGCAAGTATAATACTCGAACTCTACGGACTTTACAGATGCAGCGAGTCGCACCTATGAGGCACCGAATGGATCTCGTAGCAATTTTTCTATTTCCGACTTTTTCGTCGTGAGCGAGCGACCGAACAATCGGATTTACAAGAGTCCGATATCGATCGTACGGGATGTCCTAGCACTTCGATAAACCATTTTTCTCCGACGGTCGCTACCGAGGCGGAATAAAGTTACCATGGATATCTTTCCTCCTCCGGTATACGGATATACGTTTCCTCAATGCGTCTCGTACTAACGAAAGTACTGATTTTTATTTGACTGCTTTTAGTGTCGTTGCCGTCGTTGCGGAATAACGCGCTCTTTCTCGGATTTTCCAGCCACAAAATAAAAGAGAGAAATAGAAAGAGAGAGAGAGAGAGAGAGGAAAAAAAGCAAGATAAGGACCGACACTCCCAAAAGGCGGACTATATCGCTGAATCGTCCCTTATCGTTCCGCGAATAGCCACGTGATCGAATTTAACCGAGATTGGACCGGAACGGGACGGTCGTACCGGGACTTCCGGTAATCCACTTTCCCTTGAACCGCGGACCTCTCTCCCTCTTCCTCCCCCTTTCCCCTTCCCCCTTAAAGCAGGATAAATGGTTAGCGTGGAGAAACCAGAACCCGAAGTAAATTCTCAAGTGTGCGCCATGGATTAACTTTCTACTAACTACTTGCATTACGGGAAACAGTCCTGATGAAATTGGAATATATTTCGCTTCGTGACGTCGTTTAGCGCGCTCAAAACTGCCATCGGGAAATTGATACTGAGCAGAACGGTCCGATTTCAGAAATAATATTCGCGATAAGAGATTTCTAATTAACTTTGTCAAAGTTCAGCGGATTACAATTCTCTCTCTCTCTCTCTCTCTCTCTCTCTCTCTCTCTCTCAAAAAGATCAATTGGATTAATTACATTGATTGATCTTACCTATTTTCACGAGTTTGTGATAGCCACATGATGAATTTCACAGAACCAAATTGTACCTTTGAGTAACCAAATAGAGGTGAGAAGATTATAATTTGAATTTTCTTCGCTGAAAGCATTTATTTTCAAAATGTATAAATCGAAGATTGATTTAACTAGATGAATATGAACGATTTGATTAACGTCGATCAATACATCCAAATCTTTCAGGCGTTTGGCGCATCGTTCGCAAATGATAAATGGCGACCGATGTGGATGGTATTATGACGAGAAATGAATCGTAACAGTAGCGTTTTACATTCGAAATGCAACATGCGCACGAATTTTGTCGACGCGACGCGTCGATTTCGTTTCGCAAATAATTCAAAGAAAGAGAGACAAAGAGAGATTGATTGATTGATTGATTGAGCTTTATTAATATTCTAGGGACAAGCCCTCTAAGAATATATACAGTGGAGAACTGACAAACGTAATGTAAAACAGAAAATAAAATATAAAAATAAAAATAAGGACAAAAATATAATAAAATATAATAAAAACAACATAAAGCAAAACAAAAGAGAGAGAGAGGGGGGGAGAGAAAGAGAGAGAGAGAGAGAAATAAAGTGGATGAAACTGGCCTACTGTGTGTTTATTCTTAACGCACTCTTAACGTTTTTAGAAAAACACCCGTGATTGCTCATTTCCCGAACGTTCCGAGGAGGTCGTTTTATCGAAAGATACGGGTACCTTTACGATGCACTTATTTTTTTACGTGAGGATCAAGCTCGAATAAATGTCTTCGACAGATTGATAATATTGCGGTCGCGCGTGCTGCGGATGACAGAAACACGCTTTGACGGCAGCAACCTGAACTCTTTTCTCGTAAAGTCGCAAATTATGTAAGTCAACGATAAAATTTGTTAGCTAATTAAATATTTCTTAAAGTAATTTCGAAGCTCCTTTTCGTAGGATAAACCGTTTCCTAGAGCCACGGAAATTATAAACTCCAATTTTTCTCTGCCCGCGAGTTAAGGCGCTACGAGATAAGAAGGAAATTTGATTTATACAACTTATTTACAGTTTCTGAATAAAGGATCAAAGTTCTTCGGGCAGGTTCTTAGGGTAAATTATAACGTTCATTCTTTTTAGGCCTGCCGGAGGCGCGATACGTCCGGGAGTAAGGGTCCACTTAATCTTTCGATTTTGGATGAGGAACTCGTGAAGGTTCGCAAGCGTATTCGAATGTCGGTGAAAATGTACCCTGAATTTAGGATAGAATATAACGTAACATTTAAAGCGATGTTCACTTAACTGCGTCGCTTTCATTAAGCAATCCGCGACGAGCCTGAGGGATTGAAGAGAGACTTGGCGGATCTCGCCCGCTAAGGTACACAAAGTACGTAACGCACTTTCTGTGTACGTATGCGGTTGCGGTGTTGTCCTCGCGTTAACAATACATACGTACTACGCTTCGTGCAGTCGGGAATTAGATCGTTCCATGGCTACACCACATCCGCAACGCGCATCCGCGCCGCGAGCGTGCAGGGATATTAAATCCGACTGTAGAGGAGGTCGCGACACGGTGAGGATGATTAACACTAATCAATATCGTATAACTACATCGTAGACAATCAATTGTGGCTTCAACGCAAGATGACGTCGGCCAAAGACAAGTTAATTCATTCAGATTAAATTTTTAATTAAATAACAGATATCTCCCCTCCCCCCAGTTTTATCTGTCCACTTTGTGTACTTGACATATCGTTAACAATTTTATTTCTATATTTGCTATTCTGGAGCAACAGTGTTTGATCATAATTGAACTGAACGACTGTTTCTATTGTAGCACGAATAGCGAAGTAATTTTTAAATTATATATTGAAAGCACGAATGTAGCGGTTCTAAATAAGTTGAAAATAATTTAATTTTTTTGAAATATTATTGATTTATTTATATATTTACAGTAATCTCTTATATCTAAAGTTCCATTATCCGAATACTTTAATATCCGAACGTTCTACTATCCGAATGTTCCATTATCAACAAATGTTAATTTTTTTTTTCTTTACGTAAAGAATTTTTTTTTACGTAAAGTGTTTTTGAATATGTGAAGTCCTCTTTATATTAAAAATTTAAGTTTCTGTTTGAATAAATTAAATTTAATATAAAAAGGTGTTTATTCTATTATCCGAAAATTCCCTTATCTGAACATTTTTGTCTCCCTATTATTTCGGATATGGGAGGCTCCACTGTATTTATATGACCTATTACTATTCAATCACTACAAAATACTGTTCAAAATTTTGTGTGCTTATATTATTGCACTTTTTATAGCATCTTATGACAATAGTGTGTTATAGTAGATAATAAAATTATGTATTGATAAAGGTTTTTTTTAAAAAATAATGATAAATCGTATCCTGGCTTTAAAAGTGATACAACTAAAAAACTATTAAGTTTCTCAGAAAAGGGGAGAGAAACTATTTTTTAACTTGACAAAGAGAGAATTATTGTGACTAATTGTATAACATCGACAAAAAGAATAATATTTCTAGTCAGTAATTTTTTTGTCGAGTGGAAAAATAGTTTCTCCTCTTTTTCTGGGCAACTTAATACTTTTACTACTTTTGAAGACAAGGTACGAAATCAGTATCAGAGTGGGCGATTAAAACGGCTGCTTCTATAAATTCGAATCTGCAGTATAAATGCTGGGCGATTTTTAAGTCACATTGAGAACATCGTGCTAGTAGGGTCTTCGCGGGAGGATCGGGCAAAGAAGAAGGAAGATAAACCATCAGTGCGGGATACGTATCAGGCCAAGTGCATCGTGGCGAGAAAGCAGCGGAAAATAGAAACGCCGTTATCGCCCCCGACACCGCCGCGTAGTGTTTTAGTGGCCGATATGTTTCAGCAACGATTTCCACGGGTCGATAGAACAAGCACGTTCTCTCGCTCGTTCGCCGCGACGGCGACGACGTTTCTAATGATATTCCTCCGAGACTTTACGATGATGCCTTTGTTAACGATACAAACGCGACGATGACGACAAGCGTGCATCGAATTTGTGTAAAAAGCGACTTTGCTTTCTGCTTTTAACGTGGGACAATTATCGGTCGAATTGACGCAAAAGCACGAGACATTATTACATTATCGGACGACCGTGTAAACAGTTTCCTCTTTTTGTGCGAAGATTGTCTCTTTCATTCATTATCAGTTCCCCTTTCGTCCCCGCATCGCAATCTCATTACAAATTCTTTACGAAAGACGAAAGACACGAGGTGTGGCACTCTCGTGTATTGAAGCGCGTATTAAATAGGTGGAAAGACCTCCCTTTCTCTCAAGATGAAAATCACACGACTTCTCAAATTGATCGAACTAACTCGAGTTGTGAAAACATTCTGCTCTTGCTTTATTTTTGAGACGTGCGTAATACATAAAAATTTCACAGTGTACCGAGGCAAGGTTCTCGTGAAAATCCAGATAAAATAAACAACTTTTCCGATGTAAACTCGCAGGATTGTAAGTTCCGCGCGTTCCACGTTAACTTGACGGGCGCCGTACTCGGAATGCAAAAATTCAAGTTATGCAATATACTCGAGGCTCGCGGCTTAAGGAACTTTTTGCGAAGCACCATACGGAAAGTCCACGTTCGATGAGTTACGGTCCATTTAGCAAAACTGTTTACGCTAACTTCACCGAAACTAAGAACATAAGCGGAATTCTACGAGGCAAAGAGGAGTCACCCCCTCTTTACGAGGCTGCTGCAAATTTTTCCCCCTCTCCCCGAGGGGGAGACTTTTCTTAAGTCTCCTGCGGTGATCGTGAAGTTGTGCGCGAATTGAAAAAGCGCGGATTCCATTCATTTCCAGGTTCAAAGAGGGTTGAAAATTATTCGCTCTCGTGTGTATGAGCGCGGGCGCGAGCGCGAGCGCGATTTTCCTGGATACGCTCGAACAAACAGGCGAAATAAAAATATCTATTCCGACCATCAGAGTTGTTTGAAATAAATGCCGCGGATATAGAGAATGAAAGGATCGTAAATTTCGCGACTGTCGCTCGCGCGGACTTGAGCTTTCTTCGAAGTGGTCGGGAGAGACGCGTCCGCGCGCGTCGTAGTTGAGAACTCGAATCCATCGATCAGCGCCACTCTTCGCGGGGGAGTTACCTGGATCAAGGTGAAGCGTCCTCGAGACGGAAAAAGTGGCAGTCCCTTTCCTACTGGGAATTTCTCGATGGGGTGAGAAGTGGAACGTAAAACTTGGTCCGGGACGAAGGAGGAGGAACGCGGGTCGCTGACTCCGCGGTGAAGTGGCGTATCTTCCTTTTGTTCCTTTCCTCAGCTCTACTCACAGACTTTACTGACAAAGTACATTCCGATCCTGATCTCTGTAGAGACGCGTGGATGTGAAAGGAGAAAGAAAAATTGTAATATTGTAATATTAAGGACAAATTTACATTTATATTTGCCTGTCGTAAGTAACGCAGAAAGATCCTTTGCGTAACTTACTTGCCTATATGATAGGTTGTACGGCATGTAACATGTGGAATATGTTACTCGGTTTAATCACATACTGGCGTTATCAGCAGTCACGCGAGCTATTCCCCGTTGTGAATATGTATAGGTAATATGTAAATATGTAACGCGCGCGGGGAATGCATCGACACCAGAAAGCCAGTGGATTAAGTAAATATTCGCAGGTATCGTCGGATGAAATTCGAGGCGCCAAGCATCGTCGTCAGATAGCGAACAGCGGCCACGTATAAACTTCGCGGAGTCCATAAACTCGGATAGAAACTGCCAAACGTATTCTCACCGGCACGCCAGCCAGTCCTCCTCTCTATCTTCGCCAC
>QKQZ01047266.1:0-14901 GCA_003595255.1 Solenopsis fugax
TATTAAAACAATCACATTTTACTCTTTTGACTATTATAATATTGAAATTTTAAAAAATGTATTATATATATATATATATATAATTTAAGATTATCAAACTAATTAAAGAAGATTTTATATGTTTGCTTATATTACAAGACAATGAGAGTTGATTTGATACTTATTTTTTTCTGTGTAATAATATGAAAACTGTTTTTATATGGTATAGCGTCTATAGAGTTGTCAGTTTTTTCCTTCTATTCAGTTCTTTTATCTAACGGTCCTTGACATGCGTCAGTGAGTGTGTTGTCATACATCTCGTTGCAAGATTCATTCTTCCGCAATGTGTCAGAATATCTTGTGTGTGTCCCTCTTTATCCCTCTCTTTTTCTCTCTCTCTCTCTCTCTCTCTCTTACAAAGAGAGAGAGATCGAGAGAGAAAAAGAGATAAAGAGGGACACAAAACAAGATATCTTGAATCTATATTTTATTAGTGACTGTATTTTATTTTCTCTCGTATGATGCTTCAATAGTTGATAAAATCCATGTTAAAAGATTGTTGGTGGAGAACATTACATGTACTTAACTAGCCATTTTTAATTACTGCGACAAGTCACATCAGTGACCCACATAGAGTCCGATAATAAACTTTTCAGTCGCCCACAGGTAGCTGTAAATTACATCTCGTTTTCTAGCGGCAGATTTAACGAGTCCCGTTTATGATACTAAAATCACCAGAGTTTCGAGTTATCATACTTATCATACTTATTTAAGAGTAACCAACACTTTGTCAGCGACTTTAATCGCGATGTACTATCAAATATATGCCATATGTGAGACGTAATTTATCGTGCCAAGATGAAACGGCAGATCTTTATAATCGTGAAAGATTTACTATCATTAATCTTCCAAGTTCTTTCTGTTAATATTTTATCCTTTATTTAGAAGGATCTTTCTGTTAGATAAAATTCTTGTTCTTGAATCATGATAATGACACAAGATATCTCGATTCGCAAACAATTTGACATGGCGCGATGCAAATTCAATGTTTCGAGCGTGAACATCGACGTAACAAATTTGAAATATCGAACGCCGATAATAAGTTTACAACAATCCGATTGGTCAGTCCAGTTAGTCGAGCAATCCGATCGCGTGAGGTCAAAGATTTCGTCAAGACCGTGAAGGTCGACGATCTTGAACGTCCCGAGATTGTTTTGCTGTCAATAAACCGTGTAACCTGTTACACAATCCGCTCTCCTGAGCAAGCAGCAAAATCTGTTGAAGGTGACGACAAGAATCCAGTTTTTCCGCGTGTATAGCGTGAGAATGCAAAGCAATGGCAACTCTCGTAACGGAAACGCAAAACATTTCGTTGCTCCGCCTATTCGGTTGCGCCTAATGAATTTATCAGTAATTGGGAGTCGATCGACGAGAGATCTCTGCTCGCAATCGGCGTAGAGGGAAGAATGATGCGTTCAACGGAAGACTTGGCGAAATCCTTCACGCGCACGCGGACCACGGAAATGATTGAAATTTCGATTTAGATGAACGTAGGCACGTGTGGTACTTGAGGCGTCGAACAGGATTAACAGGATCGACGGCCATCTGCGGAGCGCGCGACTCACTCTCTTCACCCGAGGCGAATAAGCGCAATGAACGCGGCGATTTCGAAGAGTCCGTGAAACGGCTTCCCTGTCAATGAACCGTGTCGAGCTGTTTCTTCGTTCTTGGAAGCTGCGATTATCCCGGTGTCGAGCTCCCATCGAGAAAGCGGGAACGGTTATCATCGATCGCGAATTATTCCCCTCTCATTAAGAATTTTAATGCAATTAAAAATGTGACGTGATTATCCTCGTGTACGTCACGTTTCTGTAATTTAATACGTCCTATATTTGCGAGAGATAATAAATCCAGTTATGAAGTAGCGTATAGTTAGAAAATACACGTTGGCGATATCTACATTGAATTTTATTTCGGTATTTATTGCAAGAATTTGTTAATAATTATTTCGATTCACACATAAGTGGAGAGAATACCTTCAATAGTTTTTCTGAATTTTTCAGGGTATTCGAGAATAAAAACGTATATGATATGTTAAACAAATCCATTCCTGTTTTTCAATTCAAGAAAATATTTGCGCGTGTAAAAAATGAGAGTAATTGCCAATTCATATCTATTTGAAAGTATTTTGTGTCGTTTCCTCTGAAAAATGTTTCGTGTAGAAGATTTAAAAAAAATGCTGCTCGTGATAACTTCTTTGAGAGAGACAAAGAGACAGAGAGAGAGAGAGAGAGAGAGAGAGAGTGTGTGTGTGTTCACTCTCGAGATTCGAGATTATCGCACGATATGAGAAGGCGTTAATGAGAAATCTGAATCGCGATACAATTACAAATGCTAACAACGCGTTCTTTTGTAATTGCAAAGAATTCTTCGACAATGGTCGGTCGTATTTGGGTCAGTCGGCTGCTACGAGAGTAGGCAGTACCGGGTCGACGACGGCGCCTCATGTAAGTTACCGTAACGGTATACCGACGATTATAGCCGCGAGGATATCCCGGCGTTGGTGTTCTATAATTGTCTGGATGAGTTCACCAACGTGAGAGAGGCACAAGCGCGATTTTATTCTCTTCGTCGTGTTTAACGACGTCCCTCGAGCATTTCAACGCCGCGAAGTTTCAGAAGCGAGAGAGATCATTTTCTAGCCGTATATCTCGCAATAATGAAATTTCTTAGAATGAAATCCCTCTAAAATATAAATCTCGATTCGGAGTGTATTTTATTTGTAGTCGAGTAAATTGTCGTGTTGTTCTCGCCTATCATTCCTTGAGAACGAATGCAACACGTAGCATGTCGCGCTGTCGAGATAGTCGCGTTCGGTCGTTGCACTTAATTCTTTGTGCATACTTGCTTTTCCCGTCGTCTTTTCTCGGTAGTCCTATTGATCTCGGCGCGAGGGTCGTGTGTCGTTGTGTCAACAACTGGTCTTTAACGCATATGCAGACAAGCTTTATAAATTCAAACGTGACTCATCTCTATAATCCAATTCACTAATCTTGATTTATGCATTTATTTTATTTCAAGATATCCTTCAGAACATTGAATTTTTATATTATACAATCTATGGATTCTTTCTCAACGTTTGGCAATTAAAGAATTGACGGAAGTCATTAGATAATAACAATTATCTCCGTGAGACACTCGATTTATTTCTGATTATGAAAAGAAAGAATTTTTAGATAATAATGAGCGTATGATATCGATTTCCAGCAAACAAGGTGACGTTCCAATGATGTCTTATTAACGTTAGAGTCGTCATTTGATATCATCTCGTTTACTTTATTATTAATAAAGTAAACAAGATGACATCAAATATTATCTAACAATCTTTATTCTCGTTTTTAACATATTTATTTAAAATATGTTAAAATACTCTTTAAAATATGTTTAAATAATGAAATTTTTTCAAAATTAACTTTTAAATTAATTTAATCTTTCAACCGAGTTAGTTATTTATTCATGCCACTTTTAACGTAACTAAATTAATTTTATAAGCCATTAACTTTAACTTGATTTAAAAAAATATATTATCTTATCCAATCCTGAGTATAGTAGAGTAGAGTTTACAATATTATAGTAAAGTCTTTAAGTAAACTTGGGGGAAGGCAGATAAAAGAGACAGGTAAAAATTCTGATTAGCAGTGACCCGAAATAAAGGGTCGTCCTCTGTGTGCACAGATTGTATCGAGACGAAAAGCATTCTTCTTCCTCTGTGCCGAGATCTCTTGCAGTGCATTTTTTGTCGTCGTGCAGCGTAGATCTTCCGTCTTATTACACGGTCCAGTTCAGCCACTTTCGCGAGCATCCTTTGTTTTTTGAAAAGTACCGTACGCTCTATGTTTGCGTGTTCAACGATCGTGAATCTTCATTATTTTGTCATCTCAAATTATCAACGATTATGACGTTTTTTCGGCAATTGAGACACGTTATACTCAACGAGTAAGTGCTCACTAACTTAAAAATTAACGTTTCCGTGTAGATATTATTTTTATATGTTCTACATTGTATGGAATATCTTCATATATTTCTTAAAAAATTTTTTATTACTATGCTTTTTGTAAAACAAAATAGAAACGAGAAATGTTTTACAATTTAATGCAACATTAAATTATCTTACAGAATTTTTTTCAAGTATAGTCTGAGATTCTTTATTTCCTCTGAGAAATTCGATTGACGATTGGAATTAAATAAATCTTAAGTGAATCTGAATCCTTAAATTCCCGTCATTGATAGAATAAACAAGAAGACCCGTCGTATATTCAATCGATTTCTGGAATCTTTCATGAAAGAATATCAAAATCTTAAAGAATTTCTTATCCCCTCTTAAAAGAAGTTTGCGATGGAGAGGGATCTCTGTGCGATGGAGCAACCCTGGCAATTTTCCTGTGAACAGACACTGAATTTATTTTTGGGTCTGATACCACTGACCCATATTTGTACTCGACGGGCCATTTTTCTTTATTTTGTGAACAGTGAAAATTTTGTAAAAATTATTATAAATATTCTACTTTCATTTTAAATTAATGTCTGAATGTTTTTATTTAAAAATTATTGTTCACAAACAAAATCTTATCCATTTCTAAAAGCAATATGCTAATTTTTCAAAAATAAATTTGGCTGGAGAGCATAATTAACACATCGAATCACATTATGTGCGAGCAAGACAACGATGAATCTCTTAGGAAAGATATTATTTTTGCACTAAAATATTAAAAAATATTTTTCTCAATATTCAATTTTTAATTTTTGCTATTTGCTTCTTATTAAAAATCTTATTTTCATATATCCAAATAGTTATACTTTTTGAAGAATTTCGAATATTTTTTTTTTTTCTTTTCAAAACTTCTTGGTACCTAGATAGAAAACCCTAGAATTATTTTTTTATACGTATTTATTATAAAAAGTTACAGTTCTTCAAGTCAAATAATTTTTTTACCCAATTTGTGTGTGATCAATCTTTTGTAATTAAATTATACTAGATTTTTTCAAAATGAAGTGCAAATATTTGTTGTAAAAATATGAAAATATATTCATGAATTCTTAGAGAATTTTTTAACCACTTTAAACAGATGAAACGATGGTTGGACGCGAAATATCCATGATAAGAAAGTATCTTTTTATAATAACATTAAGGATTAAATAAATATCTTAAATTTGAAGATCAACTGCAACGTGATTGTTGCAAAATGGCTGTTTTATTTATAGAGCTATCTATAAATAACAGTGCTAATCACCCTCGCTTCGTATATGCATACACGCGGTTTCAAAGAGAATTTCGTAACAACCGTACCATGAAAGGGTCAATGGTGATATTAGGGTCGGTATGCCTACGTACACATACAACGACTTGTTTGTACTTATTGATTTCTCAGGTACAGCCGCGTTGCCTATCGTAAGTTCCCCCAGAACAGGTAGACACTTGTAACTCCGGGCGTATCAAATCTCTCTTCTGACCCTAACGATTTTTCTTCATCAATATCGATGAAACCTAGCATCGATACTCTCAGAAAATATCCCTTTGTACTACATTACGGCCATGACACTTTATTTTTTAATACTTTTTTATAAATCATTCCAACTATCGACTGAAGTTACCAAAACAATATTTTTATGATACGTTGTTGTAAGTTGTAACGCTCGAAGGTATAACCGGCCTTATCCATAATAACTCGAACGTACTGAAATTTATATAAACAAAAAAAATCGCACCTGTTACGATTTCATAATTTTCAATGTCTATGTAAGCATTGTCTGATCGTACCGCTGGCATATCCGGTGTACTCTATATTCTTCACCTGTCGCGAGAACAGATGATTTCTTGAATGGACGTTCGCCCAGATGTCACAAAAAAAAACATATCGACATTCAAAAGAGAAAAGAGAAGTAGTGGTCACAGAGCATTATTATTTTAACGGGACTTTGTTACTGTGGGATTTAGGATGTTTACTAAATTAATTATTCAAACATTGCAAGTTTGATGGATATTTATTAACAAAGAAAAAGGATTTTTAACCCTTTGTAAACAATCGATCCTTTTTAGGATCATCCTTTCTTCACCTCTTTATTTGATAAACTACTCGCTTGATTTTTGTGAAATTTGACTTACAGAGTAATTTAATAACGCTTTATTCGAATCCGAGATCAAACATAAAAAATTCAAAATGGTAGATACAATATAGCGGACAGAATTTAAAAAATAATTTTATAATTATAAAACTTTGTTTTAACTTACTTTTTAACAATGCTACCATAAGTAATACCAAGTTTTCAATTTTGTTCTATTTGAAGTTCATACTAACCGAATGGGATGGACCTACCAACTCAAGTTCATCAATTTACAAATTCTAATTACGAGCCCTATATGATATAAACAAATTCCTTCTTCATTGAAGGTTACTATATTTTTGAATTTTGGCATGGCCGGGTTACATTTAAATTAAACGACGTTTTATGACATTCAAATTACTTTTATGAATATTTAGTCCGCATATTGAATTGTGAATTTAAAACTTCTGAGGCCAGAAGCGAATTCAGCGATCCCGAAATTCCTTAGAAAACAAGGTCTTCATAAACTATTTAATTAGAAAGCTCTCGTCTTCAAAGGGTTAATTATACTTGAAAAATTTCATTATACATATGCAAATTCTACAGTTATGAATGAAACCCAAACATACAAATATACGTAATTTAGCAACAAGGCTAAGTAATTAATACATGTAGTAAATATAAACATGAACGTTGTAGAATACATACAATGTATAATAATCTTACGAAATTGCGAATTTATTTATTCCGGGCAAGCCATACTTTTCATAATTAGCTATCTGGTAATATGCGACTTCATGCTCGAAGGATTTTCCGTTTCCGCGAACTTTCGCTTTTCGCGGACTTCCGAACTTGAGTAGCTTTGCTCTTTGGAGGGTAAAGATAGGTGAAGCATGTGGAACGTGAAAAAGTGAATCGCTCTGATAATCGACGGTAGGCGGACAACCGGTTCTCCATCATTCTGTAATCTTGTCTCTCCCAGTAACTTTCCCCGTGAATTTTTCGAAATTTTTTTCCAATCCCAATCGGATTTCACTTTGTAAGAGTCTCTGGAGCTGTACAGTCAAACTTTTCAATTTTCAATTTTTGACGATGTTACCTGGAGATCAATAATTAAAGTTTTAAGCGACTTTGCAGAAGAAAAGAGTATCGAGAAGCGAAAGTAAAAAAAATATATATATGCGCGTTATATATAAAAAAAGTTGTCATTTATCCTGAAAATTTTATTGTATACAGACACATATCGAATACTTGTGCTCGAGTAACGGAAGAAGGACCGCGAGGCATCGAGGTGGTTGACGAAAGGATTGCGATTTATGATTTGTCCGCGTGCATTTTATCACGTTCGCAGCGGCTCATTATACCCGCGAATAGCTTTTTAAGCGCGCATCCGATTCGCGATGCACGCTTTTCGCCCATCACGTATGTGAGAGATTTATGAGGTGCAGTCTCCAACAAAGGGATCTCGAGGCCAACGTGTTATTTTGCGTTTCGGATGATATATCCAGGATTCCATGTCCGCATATCGCGCGTTCTTCGCGAGAATTCAATTTCACAAAGACGGTTTCGATTTTATTAAATTCGCTCCACTGATCCTTCCGCGAATTGTCAGCCTGGTTAAATTCTCGATAGATGCACGCGCACGTGTCTCTTAATGAAATTTAATTATTGCGTTAAACGAATGGTATTTCAACGTACAATTCTCACGAAACTGCGACGCAATTGTGATATCGACGCGAACAATTCACGTCTCTCTCTCTCTTTCTCTCTCTCAATTCTCCCTGTCAATTTACCGTCCTCTGACAAACTCGAATTTACGCTCGCGCGCACTTTGCCAATATGCTTTGCTGCTAGTCTTACGCGAAAGGTTCGCGCGAGCGCGCTCGCGCGCTTGTCAGAACCCGCGAGCGAGCGACGTATTCTCGTCAGACAGCCGGTCAGGAGTCAACGGTTGTTTCGAACCAATTACCGAAGTCCGACAGGCCGCGCGTTGTTCAAACGCGAACGAGTCTCTCTTTGTGACGTTTTCGCGTTACTATGGGAACGTTCAAACTCATAAACGCGTTTGCTGGTTGAACGCACGTCTGCGAACTGATGTATATCTTGCGAGATATCTTCGCGAGCACGCGAATTTGCCGCTACATTCGATCATCTTTTACCGTAAAAAACAAAAGATTTGAACACATTGTTCGAAATAAAAAGAAAGCATTGTGAATACAGTAGGGTAAAGTTGCCTATTATGAGATACCTTTTTTTAAAGGCTTATAATTTATTTAATTTATACCATTAACTCCTATTTTTATATCCAAATTATAGTATTGTAAATATATTTAAATTTCATCGTCAAAAGTTAGTAATCGATAATAGTTGTACTTTGTTGTATATGAAATTTTTTATCAAAATTGCTGATTTTGCTAATTCAAAAAAAAGGGTTCCTAATATGATACAAAGGTTTTTTTATATGAAATGGGTCTTATCGACTTGGACCTTACTAGGTTCAAATTAGGCTTTAGATCTTTAGGCTCAAAATCTAGTTGACCAATCAAATAGCTCTTTCGATACTCAACAACTTTTGTACATAACATTTTTCTCCAAAATCTATTCTCTTCGAGATATTTTAAGGTCTCAGTGCCAATGCTGAAGGCCATAACTTTCAAGCCTCATAATTCGAAAGGCCTCAATGAAAAACTTTATTATAGCATTTTGGAAAGTTCTCCAAGTCAGAATATGCAATAATAAATGGGGATTTTTGAGTGTCTCATATTACGAGTTCCACGCTTTGCGGCTTCACGATCACCAAATCTAATATTTATAATTAAGCAAATCATCATATCCCGTATTTTTCTATTAATACGACTTTACTCTATCACTGCATGCAGAATTTATCATCAAATATTTATTTATTTTGTAATAAACAAGGTTAAAGACTCATCTCAATAAATGTTGACAACATCCAATTAAAAAAAAATTTTTTTACAACGACTGCGCGGATAATCTAATAATGAATTTTCTACTACAATAAATAGATTTCACCCCAGGAGTAATAAGTTTATGATGGTACCAATCACATGCGTTTATTAATGTAGCAGAAACCTCGCTACCTCATATTAAGAACCTATCCCATTGTAGGCGACTTTACCCTATTGGAAACAAAAGAGTAGTTTTTTTACGAGTCTCTTCTACGCTTTTATAAAATTATTCAATATTTCATAAAATTTAGATGCAAACTATAATGATTTCGACTCGAAATTAATTTTGGATTTGAAATGAGTTTAAACAGTTTGAACTATTTGATTATTTCAATCTTGAGATTCAAACTGTCTGAACTATTCAATCACCTGACATTTCCGAATACTTTTACCAATATCAGGTCGCACAAATTATACTTTAGCTGTGATTATGACGCAAATTTAGAGATCAAGTCATGTAATGATGGACGTGGAAAATTAACGAGAATATAATAATCGTAGCTTTCTCTAGCGCTTAATTATTATTAATCGCTGCGATATTTACTGCGCTCAAGAGTATCGATTCCACATTCATTGGGAGAATCTATTCCTCTTAAAGCACTTTTACATCCGGCGCCTAGAAACGCTGGCTCGTCACACGCGTATCCAAATGGCGCATTTAAAAAGCGATAACGACCGGAGCTCGAGCGTGTTATTCTTCTTTCAGACTTTCGTGTTCCCCGCCAGTCACCGCAAGCGTAATCGGTGCCTCGGCTGTACGAGAAACGTCCTGTACGGTTGCAGTTCAGGAGAGCAAAGCGTGGCCGTAGTAACGAGTAATTAGAGCGTGACCGAAGAAGCTAAGCGTTACTTTTCATGCTTTTAGAAACGCTCGGCCTTCTCCCAGATAAAATCGTACTTTAACGAAGAGATTCGCTCCTTTCGCTGTTACGAAAAAACCAAAACATGTCTCGCATTATCGCGCACATTGTATCCCTGTCATTATGAAAATGGCCTGGAGTCGCGTGTACCTTTTGTTCTGGGGCAATTAAATTTTCTTTTTCGAAGAATATCACTTAATAATTTAACAGATGAGGTTACGCTTACCCTTGCCTCGCGGATCTTTTCTGTAACGGTAAAATTTTATGGCTGCAGGACAATGAAAAGTACACGTTATTATCTCAATTCCTTTATATTCTTCCTTCAAACTATCCTCGTAATTACCGACGTGCGTGTGTGATCACATTCTAGAAAATGATAAGAGCCCGTAGCAAATTGATGGGGCGTCTCCGTCGCACGCACTTTTCTTTGTTTAACTTAACTTTTCCTCTCAGAGACTTTCAATCATCTTCAGAATTCTTTCAACTTAGACTTCTATAAAACGCTATGTGCGGCCACCTTTTCTCGTTTCACGAATCTTTCCTTTAGTGTCAGGTAGATGAAGCAGTTATGGGGAAGTGATTGATGGTTGGTCCTACTCCGACTTCCTTTTTTGGACGTGACAGCTTTAAGATTTGGCGTGAGTCATTCAGCCATCTCTTCGTGACTACGCATACGCGAATTTACATCTATTTCCCATACTACTACCTCCGCTTGAATTAGACTAATACAAGACCAAATTTGATCCTTCTAATTAATCTAAAGAAACTTTGATCTTCGAAATCGAAGTTACATTGATCAAAATGGATATTAATGCATGAGATAATGTGAGGCATTCTTTTACATATTTTTAATTATTTTTACTGCATTGAAGTTGTAAAAACTAAATACGTGTTTCAACTCTCCGAAAATGAGATTTTTTTACTTACAAATGAATGAATATTTATTCGTCCCTCTTTGGGTTGCAAATTTTTTTTAACACAAACATCTTATCTTACTTTTTACTTATGTTGTTTCTTAAATAACCGACTTAGTTGTTACACTTATTACAATGTATATATTAATTACGTGTTATACACGCGTTATATTACGCTTTAAACATTTCTTCAACATTTGCGTCGTTATTTGACAAAGGAGGAAGTCTTATTCGTGTAGCAGCTCGGAGTCACGCAGGCTTAAATCCGCCATTGCCTCTTTGTTTCCGCGAGGATGCCTCAAGAATCTTAATCATGCCGTGTCACGGAGTCTTTCTCAGAAGCAACTCGTGATAATTCGGCATGTACGATATTCAAACCGCGATACATTGCGAAGACGACATATATCGTATTAATCTCTCTCGTAATTGCGCACACATGCACCGTAATAATCATTATTAACAGACGCGTAAATTTCCGCGATTATAGAAACGTCTCGCGAATAGCAAATAGGGAGATTATACGAAACGATTAATCGAACGATCAAGAGTAATATATTACGGGAGTACAGATGGAGAACGTAGCTGTTGAATTTTCGACAATCATAAATTGAAAAAAAAAATTGAAATATGAGTATAAATTTTCGACTATTTGATGAGAAATATGAGCGATTCATTATAATAATAGTGTTGCGTACTGCTATCACATTCAATCGGAAAGTGTTAACCAAATTCCTCTAGTTATTATACTTAAATGTTCTGGTGGTTACATGCCAAAATTTGATTATAATTCTATTTACTTCCTTTAAAATTTGCTTAATCAAACATATCTTGTTAATTTAACAAGACATGATTGTTTTTCGTTTTATGTACGATCGGAATTAAAATCTAAATTAAATCAGAATTTATAATTAAAATTTTTTAAGTAATAGAAAAAAGAACATTTTCAAAGTTTGACGATGGATGACGAGAAAAAGCCGATCGTAAAATGTTTCGCAAGTGCGAAAACTTAATTTTGATTTCTGGCAATATTCCGCCTAAATACTTTTAGTCGCTTGTATAACAGGAGCGTGAAATATAGCGTCGTTTTAACTTTTAACAGCGTTTTCGCGTCGACGGAAATGACATTATCGGGTAGGTGCGAGTAATAAGTGCCGAGCAATGCAACTCGTGGATGAAAGCAAAGGAAAAATCGCTGCTTGCGCGTATATACGAACGCAGTAAATTTTTTGACGATCGAACGTCGCGTTCGCCATGGACTTTCTGACGCGCGCACATGTGGTTGTTACACTCGCGTATAATCTGCATAATAAATGCATCGTCGACTCGTTGGATATGGGCGTGTGCATTTCTCCTTCCTTCGTTTCGTCTTTCTCTAACCCCTTCTCTAACATCCTTCCGTCCTCACTCGATACATTCAGTGGTCAGAGTGCGTGGCTCCGGTTCGCCTTCCTACGCATGATCCTTCGCCGTGCCTTTACAAAACTGCGATACACAACGAGCACGCGAAACACTGCTCGTGCGCGAGTTCGTGAATTATAAAACTCCGGTTAGGCGCACAAGAAAAATCTCGTACGTTCCTTTAATTCGTAAATGAATCAGTCATTCAAAAAACAATGTAAGTCAATTTTTGTCGAAATTGAGATATGCAGAATGAGATATGAGATTCAGAATCAGAGAAAATAGAATACACAACTTTCTTCAATAATCATATTAATTAAGCATTCATTTCGTAAATATCAAATCTACAAATATCAGGTCATTTACATGAAAAATTATAAGTCAGTGATTGTGTCTTTTTTACATTATATTCTGTAAAAATAGACTCAATAATGCATCACTTTACCAGAATTCAATGTTACGAGTTTGCTTTTCATAAATTATATATTTTTTAACAATAAAGTAAATATCTTAAGATACAATCTGTTATATTATAACATTCTTAGAAAAGTCTGTTACTACAATATATTCGCAGAATTTTCTAATTAAAAAACTTTATTTCATGTGTACGAAAAGTGCTCTTTTCATGGAGAAACATAAGTCAAACCTTTGAAAATCAGTTTTTTTTAGGGAGAAAAAGAATAAGTTGAGTTGTAAAAAACTAGGTTTTTTACCAGTTTTTTTTCCAATTCTCCAACAGTAAAATTTTTTTATCAATGTTTTTTAAATGATCGATTCTATTGTATCTCAAGCATAAAATTGTTGCTGTGCAACGTTATACATATCGGTGCAGGAATTAAATTATTGTTACGATTTAATGATGCAAGCTCTAAGTGCACAAATTCACGTGGGCGTTTAATTACGGGTGATCCGTGTTGCTCGTTTAGTTCGTACGGAACGTATTTGTTAGAATTCAAAACCGAACTTCATTTAATATTAAATCTGCGATTTTATTGCGCGATTTTATTGCGCGATTGAATAATTATAGGAGATGTCTGCGTCTGAATGTAAAGACGTTATTATAATAAAATGTGTTTTTGACTTCTTTTTACAATGTTTTTCTGTAGCTTTTGTACCTGCTCACGTTTCCATTTGCAATATTATTGCCATTATTATTAATTTTTTAATTTCTATTAACTGTATAAAAAATCTAGATTTTTTTTTGTAAGTAGCATTATTCTGATGCTTCACTTTTTGAGGTGCTCTCTTTATAATACTTTATCTATAAAACATCTCATATATTTCTTATACTTTAATAAAATTATTATTATTGTTATTATTGTATTATTAAAGTTTAATCTCCAAAATTTATTTAATAGTAATTGTATTGTAGAGGCACAATGGACGATAGTCTAAGTGCCAGGCGGATCTTCAGTAATGAGGACCGCTCCCTGTTGTTGATAATAATAATTGTATAATATTTTATTTATTCTGCGCAATTTAATCGGAAAACATTTATTTAATTTGTAATATGTAATATAGGTGTATGCGTTATTACGTTTTACGTAATGAAGTATATACTTTTAAACGTATATCTTTTTATATATACGTATTCCACACATTACTTTTCTCAGATACAAAATGGATCAGGCAAAATAGGGAAGTTAAGTCGATTTTGTACAATCTCCAGGCAGTTTATTGCATCAGGAACGAGAGATAGAGAGAGAGAGAGAGAGAGAATTAAACGACAGTTGGCGCAGGTAGCCGATGTAGCCGTAATTTCTGCGCGCGCAAATCCTATTAGGCCTAGCTGCAGAATGCAATCAGGAAAATACCGTTAAAGCCGTATGAGTGGCATCTCGCCCAGGGATATGAGATATGCGTGATTTAGTGGATTGAATCAGCGCGCCGGTAACTCGCGCGTGATTTCCTTAAAATGACACGTCTCACGCTTCGCAGACCATACTCGTATGTAGCTCAAGTTTTTCACGAGAGTTTTCCTCGCGGAATCGGGAAGTACGAAAATGTGTATGTCCCCGCGACCATTGGATCTGAATACATTCGTTCGAACTTGTCTCTTGATTTGCAAACAAAAAAGACGTGCCAAAGCGAATTTTTTGCAACTATTTCCGGGAATTGAAATTCTCAACATGATTACATTTTTATCACGTAAACGATTATACAATGGAAAACAACTTACAATTAAGTATAACGAAACATCGACGATTTACAAGCAATCAACTTTTTAACTATAATATACAATACTTTGCTCGTATTAAAATTAAAAATAAATTAAATTGAGGATCAATAATACGAGCAATTATGAAATGTTAGAATATTATAAAATGTATGTATGTAAGATTAATACTAATATATATTTTTTAAATGTATAATGAGATAAAACGGGATATTTATTAGATTTTTATGTTAACAGACTCAATTAAATCGAAACGTTTCGCTTTATCACTGGTTATAAATATATATGTAGAGTCACTGCATTAATAAATGGACAAATAAAAACAACTTAATATAATTACATTTTCAGATAAAAAATGATATATTAATAAAATATATATGAAAATTAGAGATGGGAAATAAAAATTAATTTGCTATTTATTATTTTGAAATTTTATTATTTTGAAATAAGAACGCCTTGTACGGTCAAGCTGGATCTTAGTGCTATTTATAAATTTTACTTGT
>QKQZ01047267.1:0-22486 GCA_003595255.1 Solenopsis fugax
CCTTTCTATACGCCCCAAACTTATCGAATTAGTCCTCGTGACTATAGTGTGGTTTTAATTGTGGCCTGTGTTACGCAATCGAGCGACATTCCGTCGATCGGGTTTCGCATGGACGTCGAAAGAGGAGACACCGCGTTTTCCGCAAAATCCTATGATATCGTTTTATTCGATTCGTGTCAAACATATTAACTTTACATTTCGCGTTACGCTCGAATCGAGAGCTTCGAGTATGGACGATTAACTGTAACTATCATACGGCCGGTGAATAATTAAAGAATAATCCGCGTTATTTTGTTGTGCACGTCAAAAGCACTGCGTATTACTATTTTGCATCGTAACAATAATCCACTGTTGCTTTTACGAAACGGACAAACTAAATTATCATTAATAACTAATAAATATCAGTTGTTACATATTTAAAACAGTGACAGATATGAATTATATAATTTTCATAAAAAAGGGAACCAATATCGATTTTGATTTTTAATTCACGTAATGTGATAACTAAAACAGTCTCAAATGAAGATTTTATTTGATTCTATTTCCGAGAAAAAAATTTCCTTTTATCTGGTTTATACCTAAAATATTTTTAAAAGCAGCATTACATTGTACGTACATGAGAGATAATATCTTTATGAGCTTAAACATTGCTGAAAGTAACGCGTTTTGCTCGTACATTGTTCATTCAACGTAATGCATTAATCTCTTCTTGAGACAATGGTCTTTCATTAAAATTCACAGATAAAGGATTTTTATTAATGGGTTTGTTATATAATATCTCGCTTCTCTAAACGCCAGCCGTTGAAATATTTTTTATAAATAATTTTACGGTTATCTTATTTTACCAGAATTTCGCCGTTCATTATGCTGGATATGCCGCGCCGCTTTATCGCAGTAATGTCAATAGATCGATACCAGCAATCGGCGCAAAGCATATTCCGCGTGTTTATATTGGGCGTCCGATAGCGTGCATATGTTGTCTTCAATTTCCGCAAATCCCCGAAATCCGTAATATTGCAATTAATGTGTAACATGTGAATATACATAATGTGTAGTCTCTCCAACTAACTAACCCCCTAATCTAATGTGGACCGTGAATGGTTCATTCACGAGGCCTGGCGAAATAATATCCGCAATTTTACACGTATTTACCTCACGCAATTACCAAATTATGCGTGTACGTGCAATGTGCCTGCTAGCGCGAAATCGCGTTCATCAGAGATGCATCAAACGAGTTTTTCTTCATTTTCCGAAATACGAAAGTTTACAGTCATTGGAAGAAGAGCAATTGTAACGCTCGCATGCAATAATTCGTGCTCTCCGTTATATTACGTATACGTGAGAGAAAGAGAGGAATGGCGGAATTAAATCTCTCGCGATGCAGCACGAGAGAGATCCCTTTTTACAGAAAGTCATAAATCCCGATACGATTTCGCGATGAGTTGAAATTTTTAGTCATATACCGCCCAAGCATAAAACTCGGCAACGGAAACCATGGAAGAGATTCTTCTAGAATATATTTCTCGAAATGTTTTTTCCTCGCGCGCGTTCCACGCTGACGTGGTACAGGTGATTACATCTCTGTAGTATCGTATTATTTATCGACATCGAAACTTTTGAGAGACTGTTTTTTAATCCGTCGTAATGTTCGCACGTTAGACAAACGGCGATGCCCATTTGTTGCGAGTTATCGCCGACGCCGCGCGCTGTTACAAGTTGCTCCGTGCAGTAATCGATTGTGAATCGAAGGCAACATATTTCGATATATCTTATCGATACGCTGATAGCCGCACAATTCAAGAGTGCAGAAGAGTGTATTATTGAAACCGCGATATGAAGCAACGTGTTGCCGTAGGCTGTCACGAGTAACACAGAAAATGCGCTATTTGTTGCTGAAATGTTTATTGTCCTTTATTAAGCGACGATTATTGCGGCGCGTAGAGCCGGCTCTTGTAAAAATTCGTTGACCGTTCCCCTGACTAGAATATTTTTCTGCACACAAGATATTTTTTTACCGGGAGAATGTGAGAGTTTACGGATTAACGCGATGACGCGAGTGCTGATTAATCAAGTTAATGTTGCGTGATCCACCGTTTTTACAGATAGTTATTACGGACATTGTTCGTGCCATGCATATATATTCATCGTTTCTCGTTTTTTAATCTCGCCACGCACAATGAACATTAAACCGCACTGTTAGAGATAACTTTGTCTTACACAGAGAAAAAGAACAAGACACTAACACGACTCTAATCGGTATCAAAAGAAGTTATACCTCGCCAATATCCAAATTGGAACGAATTAATACTGATGTTAAATAATATGCAGTTCTTGTAGTTACGGAAAGTGCGAAGTTATCTCCGCTGGAACACAATTTAATATTATTTCGCTCTAGTTTGGGGGGGAGGGGGTGTAGAATCAACTCGTGCAAGACCTCGCGATTCGTCAAGAAGCCTAATGCAACTTGCAATCGGGATCTAAATGTCGCTCGAGAAAGTGCGATGCTCCGCATTTTCTTCGCCGTGTTTTAGCGCTGAATGCGGCTTCTAAGCTTTCATTTGTTTGCCACTGTAAGACTTCACACGTTTAAAATTAGACGGAAGAAGAGGACGCTTTAACTGTGACATGAGAATTCGTAAATATCATCCTATTATGATACGGATCTCGAAATGAACTTTTTTTCGAAAACGAAGTATTCGCAGATGAGCCTTAAGCCATGAAACTTCTCGACAAACTCTCGTTTTCTTAGTTAGTAAAACGTTTAACGGAACTTAACAAGCGAATAAGTGAATAAGTGATAATTAACAAAATTAACGAGTTCGCAAACTTGGGAGCCGTCGGTAAATCTAAGTGCATCTTTTACGCAGGAAGAATCGAACGGCCGAGTGCGTTTAGCGCTAAAAGGCGTGCCGAGAACGCGGTCTGTTATCTTGTAATAACGCGATCGAATCGATAACTGTTTTCCTCCGGCGACGTTACGATCGCGCGTATACCTTTGTAGGATTTAGGCCAGTCGTGTAGTAAAAAAAAAAAAAGCGCTCGTAGTAAGCCACGTAGTCGAGTGCTCCTCGCCAAGGAGTACCCGTTCGTAGGGATCTCTTTATTAAGTAAGGACTTTAAGGTAGCTATTCGGTTTTTCTCTTGTCGATAGGTATTATAGGCGGGGTCCACCTCAGGGTCGACCGCAGTCACGCGTGTAGATTAGCAATAGTGAGTCGTAGCGTAGCGATTATTTCGACGCACCTATTATTATAACCCTTCGCGCACGCGGATAAGAGAGAGAGAGAGAGAGAAAGAGAGAGAATGGGCCCTCTGGATTCGAAGTGTGGCGGAAGTATCGCGGATACGTACCGTTCCCCGCATACCCCTCTCGTTCGGTCGTGAGTCCCTCGCCAAAGGTGGTCTCCGAAGGACCAACGGAGAGAAAATAAGGATCTCGTATTTTTGTCTCGTTGAACGTTGGTCTTTTACCGATACGCGGGCTGCTTCTTAATACTTCGTCAAATATTTCAGGGATTCTGGAATCCAAACATGAGAGGATGAAAAATGATCATATGAACCGTTTTTATCCTTTTTTTATTCGATAAAACATATATGGATGATGTCTGACGAGATATAAATATTTTATTAAATGTGGTACGGACACACACACACATACACACATGTCAGAAAATCGCTTTACAACGGTTCGTACGGGAGAATAAATCGAAAACATAAATTGTTAGAAAAATAATTATGATAACACGATAACACGAAAAAAAAAAGAAATTGACCCTGCAATAATGGCACGTGTTAAGAAACACCTCGTAGTGTCGTCATTATTAAACGTTTGAGAAAATTTATTTTTCTACTGCATACATCGCGCGTCACCGTGTCGCACAACAGCGAGCGTCTTCGTTTTCGCGGAACGGAAGATTGTTAACACTAGAACACCCGGAGGTGGACAGTCTGTTCACCGACGATTTCATTTAAGATTTTAACGGCATATCTCGGGGGAGATTGTTAAAAAAAAAGGACGTATGTCTCTCAGTGCTAGGTATATATTTTCTTTGTCGATGCATTTTCGAAGGCACAAATTGAGCATCATCTGTCCGGAACTCCGTGTGCAGAAACCCAAACAACACACTTTGTCCGGAAGATGTCCCGAGGACGTTCTTGGGACGTACAAACATCCTTTGAACGTCCCATGGACGTACCACGGACGTCTCTGGGGGATCTGTGTTGTATGGGAACGTTCGCTTTCATCCTCGATCTTGAGGAAGAGCCTTCTTTCTCCTCTTCTTTTTGCATATGACGGATTTTGAGGGAACGTCATGTGTGCGTTCCGCAACGTGTATATAGACACCCAGTATGCGGCGCGTATCAAGCCGCGAAGTTGTTGCTCTTACCTATACATTATTCAGCGCTCGCGACTCGGTTTCCGACTCGGTTGCGTACCGCGAGTTTCTGGAGGTGCGCCGTTCGATCGGCCGGACGCGTTCCGATGTTAGGCAAACGCAGATAGGAATCTTGTTACGTAAGGGGCGCCGAGCGAGGGGCGAGGGGTGGGCGGTCGAAGGACAGGACCGAAAATTCGCTGACTTTGGGGAACCGAAAGATTTGTGAAGCAAGAGAACAAAGGAAGGGAGTAATCGGACATTTTTCTCTCCGACATTTAGATCGAGGACTCGCGACAACGCACACGTATTTTACGCACACGAAAACAGAGGGTGGGCGAAGGAGGGTGGGAGGAAGGGAGGGATGGAAGGATTAATAACGTAAGCAGCACATAACACAGCGAAAGACGCGTGCACGTACACGTATCGATTATGCTATGCGCGCACACAACACGATCGCACATTATAACCGTTGTATAAAGAAATCGCCGTTAGCGTAACTACTACCTTCGCAGGGAGATTGTGTAAAGAACATTTCGCATGCACATTTTCACACGCACCATTCATACTCTCCCCCGCGGCATTAGTATCCCTCTTTTGCGTCGCTGCGCTCTTCGTTATTACATCATCAGATGAAAATAAATCGACGGGATGGGCGGAGGGGGTTATTGACCAAGTCTCAGAAGAAACGGTCATGATCGTACGCTTCCTCGAAGAAAATAGATTCACCTCGCGAGAGCTTCGTCGCGAGAAAAGGACGTTACTTTTCTTATATAATTTTGCATATCCAAAAATATCCATCGGATATTCATACGAGGTGATATATATGCGAAAGTTAGTACCGATATAAAGAAGAAATGTCGCTTCGGGCGGAGCAAGGCAAGAGAGAGAGAGAGAGAGAGAGAGATAGAGAGAAAAGAAAAAGAGAATTTGAGCAAATCGCTGTGAGGAAGGTCACACCTCTTGGGAGTCGCACCACCTTGCACATCTTCTCATCCATCCTGTAAGACTGAACGATTCTTTATATGTACTCGCGTGACTTTTGAAAGAGACGTGACAAGTGTACACGATTCTCATTTCTTAAAAAAAAGGAGGGGAAAGAGGAAAAAAGAAAGGAGACGAGAGGAAATTGTTCTTCACGACGATAATGCGCACGAGACGAGCAGTTACACGAGGGATATGCTACGCGCGAACGAGAAGGAGCGCTTGGACGACAAAAAACGATGAGAATCTCTACATTTTTTAAACGCAGCACCACTTGAATGTGTTTTTCGTCGCGTGAAGGAGAGCCGGCCCGAGAGTTTTGCCTTCGCGAGGAGAATGAGTTTTTCTCTCGGAGGAACGTACGTTCGAAAGTTACTTGCGGAAAGTAAAACTCCTGAGGGTGAACGTTACGCGAGAAATGGGAAAAGGTGCGGGACGGAGAGTAGGGATATTATATCGAGGCGTAATCGATAAAAAAGATGAAAAAAAAAAGAAAAAAAAAGACATAATAACGATTGATTCTAACTCTATCTCTATATTCTTCTACCAATTATATTTTTCTAATTATATTTGTACGTTGACTCGTAAGCTAATCGACCAAGCGATGTTTCGTGCTTGTGGTAGAACGAGGACGAGGAGATAAAACGCGACAAAATTTAAAAAAGAAAAAAAAAAGAAAATGGAAAAAGGGAGGAAATATATGGGAAACGGAAGAGGAAGATAGAGACACGTTGCCGAGTTAAAAGGGAGAGCGGGATGAAAGCAGCGAGGTTCGCGCACTTCGTGACAACTACAATAAACTGCGTCGCTCGTTTTCGCGTAGACGATTTCGGTCTATCTTTTTTATTCTCGACTGTCGGCCCTTTAGTCTTACCGCTGTGGTCCACGAGAATACATCCGCGGGATTTTGAATTTCGGCGTAATTTCGGTGTAAGTTCGAACTCTCCGCGTTTCGCAGAAAAGGCAAAAGCGACCTCTCAACGCTCGTTGGCACGCTCATTGAAAAACGACGAGGGCGAGGTGTCTTCTTCCCTCTAGCCATGATATTTAAAGAATTTGAACTCATCGAAATTATACCGATTGCAATTCTCGGGCACGTACCACTTCGGGTCGCGTTTCAGGAAGAATTCAATATCGCTCTTGCAACGCGATCACGATATTCCATTCGCGGGCAGAGCTGAGTTGCTTTGACGTCGAAGATACAAGGACGATCGGCTGACCTCTTTGCGAAATCTATCGTCTGCACAAATGAAAGGAGTAAAGGGAAAGAAAATTACCGTTCGAATAAAATGAAGCTAATTGCGCTTTGTTAATCGAGATTCGCTTAGAAATCTCGAAGGAAGACGTGGCTTCATCGAAAACTTACAAAGACGACGTCTTTCTTGTTTTTTTTTTTTTTTTTTTTTTTTNAGCTCGAACAAGCGGAACGGTAGAGTTCCGCGCTTAAACGCGTTGCGTTAAAAATTCTCTCTTCAGGCCAGTCGAGCTGTAATGTATTCCCTTTTTCGTTCGCTCAGCTCTGTGCGCGGAAAAATGCGGATGTGTTTAAGAATCTCAGACTACGTATGCACAAAACCGTATCGTCAGATCGAATTTATTAGACCGATTTCACACACATCCACACATACGCTCGTATGCCGCGCCTGATCCCCGACGGTTGAAAAAGAGAGATGGAAGTAAAAAAAAGAGAAAGAAAGAGGAAAAAGGTACGTCTGCTCGATCTGACTCGGTATGGATATCAGCTCCACCGAAATATTACTACAATATCGCGATCTCCAAAAAAGCGCTGTTTGGAATCTTTCGTGTGCGATATGGCGAAGAAATTCTTTCACTAAGACTAAAGCAATCTATTAGAATTTATTTTTATACTGCAAAAGAGTCCTCGTTCGATGCGAAGTATGCATATTATCGCATTCGTACGCGAATGTCAAGTGGATCATTAAGCTCTATCAGGTTTTCCTACGGACCTTCCGCGTCAAATGGGGTCAGTCCGATTGGGGACTTGACGAGACGGTGAATTAATATTAACTATCAAGCTGCTACAATAATGTTGTAATAACTTAATAAATTCTTACTAACAATATTAATAGTGCGACCACGATTTTCTGCCGAGCAGTATTTACGGCGGATTTACGGCGATTAACGATCCCCGTGGCTTTCATCGACGCGATCAAGATGATGTTTGCTCTTATTAAATCAAAAGATAAACAAGTCTCTCTCTACGAATCCACAAAAGTTCGTATTTTTGTGTATAATGGAGCGAGATGGTGCACACCGACGCGTTCTCCACAGAGCCATGGCACTTGTTACGACTAATTTCGCACGAGACACACGTACGCGATTCGCGAGAAGGATGAGGGGGGAAGGGGGTATCGAGAAGGGAGGGGTAAGGGGGGACGCAGTGGCTCGAGATCGCGTGGAAAAAGCAAAAGAGAGCGGAGAGAGAGCGACGTCGGGCCCGGGGCGCGGCACTCTCTCTCTCTTCGAGCGGGCGCACCATACAAAAAGAAAAAAAAAACATTATTAATCAATGTGCAAAATAATAAACTCGAAGTTCAGTCTCGAACGGCGCGGACAATTCTTTTATATCGCGTTTATCCGGCGTTGTTAAGTCTTAGCGTTAATGATCGGCCAAAGGAAATGCACACCAACGCGATATGGCGCGTACACGCGTGTATAAAACACGTACATACACATGTATACACATGTATACACACATGAAAGGTACGCGATTCATACGCGCGATATTTCGACACAAGTTAGACACGACATGTACGTAAAAACACAGGGGGGGGACTCCTCATTTTCTCACCGCTCCTTCCGGGTGCAGAACAATGAGAGCCGAAAAAAAAGACACTAGTTTCATCGGCGATCAGCCGTTCGCACACATTCCACACGCATTCAAATCGAGCGGCTGAGAGCCGATGTCCTGCACACGGTATACGTAACAATACAATTTACTCATTTACACACATGAACACACACGAACACACACGAACACACACGAACACACACACACACACTCGTGCGGGTTTCGCGAGGACAATCCGCGAGCCCGTACGAATGGTAATCTGCATAATTAATTGCGTACGTATATACATATATTAATCACGAACACGCGTACACGAGTATCTATACATACACGTTTGTAATATGTATATACATGTATTATCAAAAGAGGCGAAGTAGAACGTAAGCTGATCACGGCTACTTCGAGAAATCAAATTTGCGTGTGCGCGGACGATGTTGTGAGGACGTGTGAGGAACCGAGAGAATGAGAGCGAGAGAGCGGACGGGCGGAGGGGGAGGAAACACGATGGAGATAAGTAAAATAATAATAATTGACGACTGTAAACGGTTAAACAAGCGCCGCGGGGGGGCGCGGGGTATGCGCGCGTGGTCGATATCCTTGAAATGTTTCGCGCGTGGGGAATGAGGGAAATCGAGTGTGTGCAGCGTTCATCGGAGTGCTCGTGATGGGCGAGTTCGTGTAAATGCAGCCTTTTCCAATGATAAATTACATATGAATACCGAAACGCCGAATCCGATGCAATCGAAGCAATCGTAAATGCGCGCTACACCCGGAGAAAGGTTTCTTAGAGTCAAAAAATGTTTGTTTGACTCAAAGAAATATATATTTTTGCGTTGCCATACGGTTAAAGAAAAGTTTCTTTGATTTGAAGAAATTTTTTGGTCGTTCCTTTCATTAGAATTAAAGAAATAGTTTGGTTGTGTAATGCAAATCTTTTCTTAAATGAAAGAAGTATATTTTTAAAACCAGAACAACTAAATTATTTCTTACATTTCTGTCAGTGCTTTCTTTGAATTAAATAATTATTTGTTTAAATTAAACAAATAATTTATTTACTTTGAAAAGGCTAATAATGTTATTTCTTGAAATCAAATAAATTTTTGTTTTTCGCAAAGGTATTTTCACTTCAATTTAGAAAAAAACAAGTTAAAGAAACGCGACTTCATCAGTTTAAATATAGTTTTTTTCTTTGGGTGTAAAGTTCGCACAAGCAAGCGCAAAAAGCTTTCTCTAACTTTTTATTTTGCAGCTGCATTTTTCGGCAAAACATTCTTTATATAATAAATTGAAGAAACCATTCAAATGTAATGTGCAAAAGCTGAGAAAAAGGATTTGCAAAAATATTTTAACAAAAATTACGACTTTGTGCAAAGGTGCATCTTTGCATTTCGCGGATAATCATGTACATAGATACACTTTCTTTTTTTATACTGGTGATACAAGACGACATCGCGTTTACCCCATCACAATCGCTCCGATAAAGCTGCGACGATAACGTCGGTGCTCCTTCGGCGCGCTTCCTGTTTTGATAACGTCGCGAAGGGGGAACGACACTGCGAACAGTAGGTATTCGTGACGATTCGGTGATTACACACCGGCTTTGAAATCGCGAAGCGGCGTTACGTCTCGTTTTGCATAATGAATCGATGAAAAACGGCTGTAAATCTGTATAAAGGGTTTTCCAGTTGAAATAATTATTTTATTAACTTGGTCGTTTGTACGTGTGCGGTTTTTGCGGTGTAACGAGGAGAGAGTTATATATTCGGGGGCGATAATATATATGTATACGTGTACGTGCGCGCTTGGAATTGGCTCAATTCTTCCTCAATCGCGAGAAGATCGACCGCCCTCAAATGTATTTTTGTTACTGACGATGTTAGGCGTACACCTGAGAGAAGGAGAATGAAAGAGAGAAAGAGAGGGTAAGAAAAAAAAAGTGAAAGCCTATAAATATATATTTTTCTCTCAGAGGAAGAACTCCCATGTGTGTGTCGAACAATTTTGATGCGTGAAATAAATCTTTGTTGAAATTCAATTCTATACCGACTGTGGACTTTCAATAACACTGGAAGCAGCTATCGGGGATTAAAACGCTGCGAATCTTCGTCGAAGATTACCCCGCATCCCGTATCAGGAGTCTCTTTCTCTCACAAAAAGAAAGAAAAAAAAAAAGAAAAANAAAAAAGAAAAAAAAAACACGAGAAGCAAAAAAACAAAGCTCTCAAGTGTACGTCAGACTTTGCTCGTACATGCGACGGTGACGTTGTTGGTAGAACGGATTCGCATTACGGTACGTGCTCGCGTGCACGGTTTTGAACGAGAGGAGGAAGCAGGTTTTCGATATCGCGGATACGGCACGTCGAGAAGGTTGAGAAGGGTTTTTCGTGACGGTGACGCAACGGATCGGCGCGACGTCCGCAACCCCTCGTTCGCAAAGCCCCCCCCCCTCGGTCGCCGATATTCACGTTTGTTTGGTTTTTATTGTCAGAAGTTTCTATTTTTCCATAATACGATAAGGGACGATAATATTTACTACTGATATATATGTATGTGTGTGTGTGTGCATATGCGTGTGCATGAGTGTAAGTGGCAGCGTCCGGTCGAGAGAACGTAAAGAGAGAAAGGGAGAGAAAGAAAGAGGGAGAGAGCAACCAGAGATCGAAGCAAGCTTTTTTATAATGACACGGTTTGTTAAGCATTAAAAGGAGGCCACATGTGTGTTGCGGAAGGTACTTTAACAGTGCCCATCATCGGGGCTCGAAAATCGCGTCCGTTCGTTGTCAAATCGTGTTGACAAGGGAATTGTTGCTATTAAAGTAAAGGGAAGCTTAATCGGAATCGATAAGATTTGTAAGGAAAAAATAAAGGTTTAAGATCATACCTCTTGTTCCAACGTCTTTTCTTCTTTCTTCCTTTACTTCTTCTTTTTTTTTTATTTTCGAGCCCCGTATATCTGTTATTACCTATGGCGAAAGATACGAGATGTAGCAGTGAAAATAAAGCAAAGAAATGTTGCAAAGTTACCCAAGTTAAAAACGATGAAGGTATGGAGACGAGGCGGAATGAAGACGAATCGGATACGAGTGAGTGCGAGCGAGAGGGAGAGACAATTTTTTTCTTGTTATGAACTAAGTGTGCCTAGTCAATAGAGAATATATCTCGTCAATTTTAATATTATATATATTATATATATTATATATATATTACTACGATTATATGATTTAAACTTGATACTCTCTGTAATATTAACGATGTGGAAACCTATCGGACGTGAGGATAAGAAGGAGAAAACGAAAGAAAAGGAGAAAAAAAAACGTAATGAGATGCGACAATGATTGTGCTGTGTTGTACTACGAAATGTTGGCCTGTGACTTATATTTGTAGCGATTATACGTACGTACCCCGTATAAAAAGAAAAAAAAGAGGAAACAACCAGATACTAAACAATGAAGTAATAACGATACGCGAGTCACACACACACACACATACGTACATATATATACGTGTCTATATATGTAGGTTGTGCGACTTTTTTCAGTCGGGAGAGTCGGGAGCCCTCGAAGAGAATCGCGAACGGTCGATTTGCAATCGATTGAAAACCGAATTTGCGATCTCCCGCAAAATGTTGAATCTCTAATTTTATTCCTTTGAGAAAAGCAATAATAAAAAAAAGTTATGTTTTATCGGGAGGAGCTTGAAAGAAAAAAGTCGCAAGCTCAAAGTCAGTCGAGTCTCATCAACAGCGCAGCTTGCTGCGATAAAAAGAAAAATTATAACGAATTACTCGGAATCAAAATGGACAGGAATGTCAAGAAGCTTCGCGATTCTCATCCTTCAGTTACGCAGGCATGAGGGCTAAAGCTCGTAATAACGGGCGGATGACGAGAGCAGCGCTCATGCGTGCTTCGACTCGTATTGAGGGTAGAAAATTTGAGAGAGCCGCGAGAACGGGAAAGGAATACAAAGGAATTTTGAGAGTGGCAAACGGTAAAGTGGATCAATGATAAATTCGTTCGGTTCTTCGTTGCTCTCTCTCATTTTTTCCTGCCCATCTCTCTCTCTTTCTCTCCCTCTCTCTCTCCTTCTCTCTCTTTCTCATGCATTCCGCGTGTTGGAAATATAGAACACAATTTGTGAGCGTGCAGCACGGGAAGCCGAGTAGCGATACCGAAAAATAATAAAAATCATGCATGTGAGAGTGCGAGAATACGTCTGTGTGTGTGTACGTGTATGTCTGTCGTATGTATGCGAAAGAAAGACACCGAGCGAGAAATATTTTTTCTAATAAAGACTCGTCCCAGTCATGGCAAACGCAACCCCCTATCTTGTTACGTGCGAAACTGATTCGCTATTAATGATTAATTCGTTGTAAAAGCAGATGTTGGATTGTGAGTGAAAGAAGTAGAGAGGAAGAGAGAGAGAGAGAGAGAGGAGGAGGAGGAGAGAGAAAGACAGAGAGAGCGAGAGAGAAAGATGATTTCTCTTAAAACCAAAGACAGTGTAAGGAGAATAAGATAGTGAATAAGAGAGAGAGATAGGGAAAGCCAGAGGCAGATATTAAAGGGTCATATCAAGATTGGTTATGGAATAAGAGGGCTATTTATTTAGGATATAACTAAATGGTCTGTTTTAATGTGTCACGGGCTACACGTACTGTACTATAATATCTAACAATAAAGTATTTTGTTTGCTTCAAGAAATTTTCGCGCTTCATTTGTCCCTATCGTCCTAATTTTAGATTGTAAAGAGAGGTGAGTATAAATAAATAATTGGCGTTAATCTGCTTTTAACAAGTGAATTTAACATGTGGATGCTAATGTACATATAAGTACAAAAGACCAACGGATATTAACGTTTGAGCTGACGTTTACTTATACTACTGCCCATTTTAACTGTCCGGCAAGTAGAAAAAGCGCTGATTAACGCGACATGAAGACGCGCGTTTAAATTGAGATTATTATGCGAAGTAATTATTATATTATTATTTTTACATTTTTATTATTTTTTTTAGTATTATTATTTTTTTTAATAAATTCCGAGAGAGAGTTTTTCATAGAAAGTTCCGAATGATCCGTATAATCGATACCGCATTGTGTTAATTAAATAATATATGTAATATGAACATCATAATGTTATAAATGTACCTGACAATACAATAAATGCATTGTATAAATGCGATACATTTGAATTTATCAAACATTTGACGAGCTAATACATCAGGCGCTAATTTTAATCATTCATAATTAATATATTCATTTAATACGTTTATTTATAATTATAACATACGTCAATACTTTCATGCTGTATTTAGTGCAAGATTATTTTATCCTAGCACAATATATTAAGCGTATTATACTTTTTAATCGATTATCCCCATTTTCTGTTAACACTTTCAATCTACCTTGTGTTTAATGAAACGATAATACGAAAATTTAATTTGTACAAGTATTATTTTATCGGCAGATATTTTACTTTTCTAGATCTTTCTTTATAGACATTCTATAATTAAAATGATTGTACACGCCCTTAACGTAAGAAGAGAAGGAAAATAATAAACTTGGGAAATACAGCGTAAAAGAACAACAAAATTCTCTCGTTTATATCGACTGTCCATGCTGCGTGAGCTCGTCCGAGGGAAACGAAGAAAGTTCTGGATCACGAAACGAGGAGGCAAGATATATAGCCGGGAGGTAAGTACATAACTATTTCTCTACATTACGACTGGAAGCGCGGAACTTTTCCAATCGAGCGCCGCTGTTTCTTCGCAACCATCCGTTGGTGCTTCCAAAGCGTTCTTATCCACGTATAAGCGTAGTCTCGTAAAAGAGTTCTACGCCTACGGATTAGCCGGATTACTATCCTGAAACTATTTCATCGCTGTGTACAGCCATGTACGCGCGTTATGGACGGGAAATCAACTCTTTTTATCGAGAAATATTCTGGAGCGCATATACTTCGACAAGTTCCCGGTCAGTTACTTTTCTACATTCTATGTTGTTTCAACATCGATTGAAATGTTCCTTAAAAACATTTTCAAAACGACATTTATAATACATGACAATATTTGTGCTTAATAATAATGAGAATCGTTGTACACTTGTAAGAATTTTTCGATTTATTATTATCATTTGTAACAGACGTATTTTGCGCTAACAAGCATGTGCGTTTCAATTCGTATAAAATTTAAATTTGCATAACATTTAGCACCAAAATAAAAGCAATTCGTATAAACAGTGGCATTCTCTTGTTTTCGTGGGCGTGCTCTTTTCACATGTGACATTCGCAAATGTGTTAATTTTACGCAGAATATGATTAGGCAGATTAATCGTTAGGTCTGAAGTGTCATGAGCACAACAGATTTTATCTAAAATGAAGCGTGGGATAAATGTCATAATTTCTGTTTCCATTTGTGTGTTAAAGATTTTACGTCTCTCTCCCTCCCACTCCCCTACGGTTCTTTCACCCACGTATCCCGTTAATCTCTTATCTTAGCGTATTGTCGGCAACTCCTTTATTTCGCCGGCAAGTATATCAACCCCTGTAGACGCGCTCCGCAGGGGCAAACACCGCTGCCGGAGGGGGGCTATCCCACTCCTGGTTTCTCCCTCGTCTCCCTCGCTCTCTTTCTCGACCCCTACGGTCCCTCGCGACCGACACGATCGATGGAGCGTCGCCCGCGGTGAGTAACCGGTCGACACGACGCGACGCGACGCGACGCGACGCGACGCGACGCAACGCCACAGACTCGGCGTACGTGAGCTTCGAAAAAAAAATTCCGCAAACGTATGCCCGATTTTATTCTTACGCCGTTAAAACATTTCGCCGCGCTGTACGATACGACAGCAATTAGATCCCTGCAGGCGCGAATAGGGAGGGTAATCATGGAGCAAGGCGGCGCAGGGGAAATTCTGAATCTCTGAAATTTAGGTGCCGCGTCGAAACAAATTGGCGCTCCGCGCTTTAATCACGCGTATTTTTCGCAAGCGAGAGTAACTAGGGTACTTCGTTACTCGCTCGTTCAGCTTGTTGGTAGACGAATTGCGAGCGTAAACGCGAACGCCCAATTTCGTAAAATAAAGTTAAACGAGCAGCGCGATGAGTTCAAGCTCAGCACGAAAATAATTAACCCTCAGGTACTATCGGATAAGTTAAACGCTGGTTCGCAGTAGTTAGAGCTAAATATATTGCGCCCTGTAGGAGCATTCTTCGGATTAACTTCAGCTCCGTGTTTCTGTGCTTGCATAAGAAGCAAACGAAAGAAAGGAGCGAGCAAATTAAGCTAAAATCAAATCGAGCAGAAAAAATAATGTAACTACATTGATGTTCTTTTTAATAATAGTACACTGTTGAAGAAACGCGTGTCAATTTTGCAAATGTATTATTGTACGAAGCAAAAATAACATTACAATATTAAATTTGATTAAAGTTTCTTTTCAATGAGACTTAATTAACGTTTCCTTTGTTTCATATGGAATTAACTTGCAAAATCGAAAAAGATAACACTTCCTTTCATATTAAAATTTTTCTCCTTATTTCTCATCTGTGAGTAACTTTTTACCGAATTAAGCTAATAATAAATAAATATAATATTCCGATATGTTTTTAAAAAATATTATTTTTTATTAATAGTCTATTTAAACTAAATTGAATTAAAAATGGCGTTCTAAAAGACATTTTATATAATAAATTACAGCTTGTTAAGTATACATCATGAATTTTATATAATAAATAAATAATTATGTTTGTTAATAAAATGGCGAAGGCGAAGAGAGATATTTTAAAATATATTTTTGTATAGCATAAGCAAACTGGAATTTTATTGTTCTACGAAAAAAAATACGTGACTATGCAAAAATATACGTGAGTCAGTATCGAGTCAGTACACGTGCGAACGACAATTACGCGTTAATCCATGTTGGGTTGAGCATAACCTTTAGCGAAGGTTTTCTGGTCGCAGAAAACGTGATTCACGCCATGTTCTCACGGCGCTGAATCACTACGCGTCATTGGAGAGAACGTCAACTACAACGCTGGCTACAACTCTACAAGTGCGTGCAAAATATAAGTTATGAAATCAACGAGTGAGACATGTTACACGTAATACATGCCGTGAATCTGACGGATTTTGTTTTGCGATGATATATACGATGTGAAAAAAAAGAGATGGATGCAAGGGATGCTAAAGTCAAGGATGGACTTCAAGGGACGCTAAAGTCATAAATTTTATCGACTGAAGAGTGACTTACACACATACGATTTACAATATATACGTGCAATTTATGAAAACATTAATAAGTCACTACATACTCCTACATCAATATTGCACGTACATATACTGATTAATTTTCATATAAACTTTTCATATCGAATTAGGTGTCCAAGTCTAATTCTAAGAACTCGATGTTATTTCTTTGTGTAATCTATATGTCTGGAAACTCCAATTTTATAAGTATAGACTGCAGAGTTATTACATCAAGAATATATTGTCATGACTTGACAGTTCTTGACGCCACATATTGATCTAAGAAATAAAAAAAGGATTTGAACTTTTTTTGTTTTTAGCATAAAATCCATAGCATTGTAGATATTAATACGTAGGGGAAAGGGGGATAAGATGACGAATTGTTAACTTTTTCAAGTTAATAACAAATGATGAGCCAGTGCTTAATTTATTAGAAATTTTAGATGATAATAAATAATCTGTGATAGTTTGACTTCAATCTGTCCGTAAGAGTAGATAATATAATAAGAGATGTATTTTGGAAGCACCTATCCGTAACTTTTTAGTATTTGTTCATAAGGAATGACATAATTATAATAAATATTTTTACTTTCTCTAGAAAGTCACAATGTTGTATAGCTAAAAACGTATACCACAACGTATTCATATTCTTCTATTTTCATGTTGCAATATTTATATTTGATAAACAAATACATACGGCGACTGTGGGTAAGATGACGAACGTCGTGTATGAGCAAGGTAATGCATTTGTGCATTAGTTTTTTCGGTCTTAACAGCATTCTGACTATATACAACGCAATTTTAATCGCAATATGTATCGTAATGTATATCACAATTTAATAATAATTTTATTTTTGCAGATTTGACATAAATATTTTTCGTTTAATTTACGTTTTTTTTTTAACTACGTTGTAATATCAAAATAGTATAAGATTATTATATTATAATAAGTCTTTTTTATTCATAAGAGTACATTTTTAACTTTATTTGACTGTTTTTCACCTTACTCGGTATTAAAAGTCATTTTACTCTCATATGGGGGCAAGATGACGGAATTGACATGTCCTAAAAAAATTTAAATTAAAAAAAATTCTAGTTTATTTAACAACTTCTTATTTTTACTGATGATAAACAAGGTTTTAGTGAATTTAAAAAAAAAATAGATTATTATTTTTACATTATCACAGAAATTAGCAAAAATCGACAAACCTTAAGGTTGTCATCTTACCCCTCCCCCCTCTCTCCTACATTTTAATTCTGGAAGAGTTTTCAAATCTATAAAAGAGTAATGCATATGAAAAGTTGTCACAAAATTATTGTGTTTAATCGATAAAGAGATGACTTTAGGGTTTTTTTCTTTAGCACGAAATATTTTAAATTTATTCAACAAAATTTTCGTTATTTCTGAGAATAAAATAATGTAAGAAAGCTTACTACGCATTTTATATTACAAAATTAATATGATTTTACACTGTACTTATACAATATAGGTAATTATACGTAAATCACAAATTAGAATATTTTTTACTCACCTTATATTATAAATAAATAAATATATTTATATTTGTAATATGGAAATATAGCTTTTAGTTTAATAAAACATTGTATTTCTTTTAAAATTATATATTATTTTAAAAACACATTATCTTGTGTGTGTATAATGTATAATATAAACTTATATAAATACAAAAACATAAAATTGTTATGAAAATATTGCACTTTTTAAAATTTTATATTGCAAAGATAATCCGCGCTTGCGTTTATTGTATATTTATTTATAATATTGAGATTTGAATTATGCTGCCTACATACATACAGAGAGAGACATCTACCGATCGGAATACGAAAACAGGATATGTTCAACCAACGGCAACATACCAGCAAAATGTATTCACGTTACATCCCACAGATGTTACACTATAGTACAATTTACAGTGGTACCTACCATAGAGATAACACCGACCGAGAAACAATCAACCATCGACATTTGGTAAATTTTCGTAAGCTTATCAATGTACAATAATAAGGTCTCGAAAGTATCCAGAATATTGAAAAATATTAACATTATCAATAATTGATAAAATTTTCGACCGTCAACAAAAATATTTAAACAATTTCTTTTTATTATATTGTAGTTTTAATTAAAGTTTTTTTTTTACAGACACTTCATAAATAGGTATGCATATTTACAATACTATAATAGCACACATACCGTGAAACTGCGTTTTTTTCACAGTTATCTTACGGATAATCAAATAATAATAATAAAAATATAGTTTTAAGTAAAAATTATGTATTATCGATTTGTATTCATATTATTAATCTGATGTTTTTTGTAAAAATGTAGATATACATGCATGCAATGTCTACACAAACAATCAAGATAATAATAAATCTTAAAGTTAACATTATATTACATACTAATTGTCTAGATTTTGATGATCAAATCCATATAATCATTTTTAATAATGCAAGAAATTAAATATATTCCTTAATCATCAATTTGAAACGACTGGTAAACTTGTTGAGATAATGTCTAAATTCATTGCGAAGCAAAGCATGATTTATCCGTAGAAATCAAAATGAGATTGTGATATAGGATGATGATTATTTCTTGAAAGAAGTTTGAATTTAATTGCGTTCTACGTGCTACAAATTATTCGTCGATTTGAAAGTAATTCATTTATCATTTTCACATTGAGAACGCGGAGTGATACGCGAATCGTTATATCGTGTGATTTATGTAACGGAATACGTAAATCGTAAGATTTAAGTAACAAAAAGCTGCGATGTATCGATCTTTTAATAACACTTGTATTTCACTGAATTTATGAGTTGAGCGCGAATTAGCACATGAATCAGTTCGAATAATTCAGAAGACAATAATGCGTAATTAATTCGTTTACATTGTAGCCAAAAATAATTCGTAAACATGTCGCGATGACAATTCTTTATTTAAGTAAATATTTCGCATAATTTATTCATTTAAAGTAAGAATTTAAATTGTAGGTGCGCGATACTTTTCTTGAATAATATTTTATAACAAATAAAGGAAAGTATCAATTGAAACGTTAAATTAGAATTAAATAAGAATTATAAATGATAATTGAGAATTAATTATAAGTTATTTATAATTGGCAATTTATTCGTGGATTAAACTGTTCCGAATTTACATAGTTTATATTTATTATATATTTATATGAGACAGTTTCTAAAAAACTTTTTGCATAAAAATTGATATACATACATAAAAAGATAAAAGTAATATAAATTCTAAAAATTACAATAATATATATCAGGTTAACGCTCTTCAGATTTTAAATCAAATTTACAATTATCAAGGGCTATTAGAGCAAAGCTAGATCATCGTGCTAATATAAACAATCTTCAAACGAAAACATTATACTTTAAACGTTTCGACCGTAATATAAATTCTATATTAATATTATTTGACCAAATAACCAATATAAATTTTAAAGAGAGAAAATCGAAGACATTGTAATTCAATAAGCTTAAACTTTACATTAACGTATTGATACACACCATTGCTTTCTGAAAGCTAAAAAATAATGTTATTGCGAAAAAGGGTTGCTGATATAGCGACTACATCGAAAAGGAGTGACTCGCGTTACTGATGTGGGTCATTTAATTGGGGGCAATTAGTTTATCATATCCAATGATCGCGTTAACTATGCTTACATTTGAAACCTTAAACCACAAAAAAATTGTTCGAAGGTATTTATAAATAATTAAATAATAAACAAACGACAAACGTAGTTGCGAATAAAATAAACAATAAACGAACAATAAACGAGTTAATGTGAAAAATTCAAGTATTGGACATTCAAGTATTTGTTAATTTTCCTTTCTTTTTTTTCTTATTATTTACCAAGAGTTGTGGTGCAAATAATTTAGTTATTACTCTAAGCTTTGGTATTTATTGATAATGTATTTTTGTTATCAGCAAATTATTATGTAACAAATTTAAGTGCGAGCTTCAAACTTAAAAAAAATCTAATTAACATGTTTATTATTACTCATGCTTATTAAATGATAAAAATAAAACAAAAATTTGTGAAAATATAATATAATTATGTGAGAGAAATATGGATTGTATAATAGAAATAAAGAACATTTTTCACAGACATGGAAGAAAAATATAATAAAATAATTTTTTATTATATTTTATATAATTTGTGCAATGAATGAATTGCTAATAAATCATTAATATTACCAAAACAAAAATTACTTCGTGACCAAAATAAAATTAATTTTTTGCACAACTTATAGAGGAGAAGTAATATATTATGACTCTTGTAAGTATAATGTCGACATTGTACATTAGTATATTAGTGGCACGGCGGGTTATCAAATAAATAGTTCTATAAGTAATTATTAAAATTCAAATCACTTAACGAAAAAATTACAAGTGATCATCAAGAGATGCGGTCGCTTATCGCGCCAAGTGAAACGCGTAGCGAGAGACCTCTCTTTACACGAGTCAGCGACTTCCGAACATTCGAAATTATCATATCTCATTAACGGCTGAACCGATCGAGTTCTGAGTAATCTCAAACGATAGCTGGGATAAAATTATTATTATTTTATTATTATTATTTTTCAGAACTCGATCGGTTCAGCCGTTAATGAGATGTGATAATCTCAAATGCTCGAAAGTCGCTGACTCGTGTAAAGAGACGCGGTCTCTCGCTACGCGTTTCATTGGGCGCGAAATGCGACCGCGTCTCTTGATGACCATTTGTAATTTTTTTGTTGTTAAGTGATTTGAATTTTAATAATTACTTATAGAACTATTTATTTGGTAACCCACCGTGCCACTAATATACTAATGCACAATGCCGACATTTGTTATAAACATTTTTACTTTTTAGCATTTTGAAAATATTTCAAAATATATTTTAGTATTTAATTACACATGCTTCCTCATTCTTTTAAACTTATTATCACATAAATATATTTATATTAGTGTTACGTCCGGGCGTGAGCGATTTCCATGCCCGTGATCGTAATTTTTTTTTGATTGATTGGAATTAATGGGAAGGGGTTGCATGAGGGGGGTATTAGGGCTTTAAAATGAGTAAGAGAGAGATTAGCTGTGTAATATATTTTAATGCGTATGAGTGTAAATGAACTGAATGCATGGCGTATAAATGTATATGGAATAAGTGTGTGACATGAATATATGATGTATAAACGTATAATTGTATAAGGTAATCGTATAAATGTATAAGCTGAATGTATAATAATTCGCGTGTGTGTAAAATTATGCAATAAAATTTAATTCTCGGCGAAGGCCTCGCAAAAACCTGCGGCGCCCACCTGCCTTCCCTCGGTGCGTTTTCCTGCCCATATTCTATTGGCAAGTAATTTTGCCATAATTATTTGAGATTTGTATCGAAAATCTCTTAGACTTCTGGCTGCCACGAGTCAGAAAAAGATTGGAGAGAGATATAGGCGTATGTCGGCGAAATGATTACTGCACGGCAAAACTGTTTAAATTATTTGTATTAACTTTTCTCCTTGGTAACATAAAATGCTTTCATGATTATAATTCTGAATATTAGTTATTAATATTTAAGTCTCTCGAATACTAGAAAATACAGTCGGATATTCAAGGATTGTGTGGAAAGAATAAGAGGATTTTATAAGAGTAGATGGAGAGTAAAGATCTAGAGTTTGAGGCTGGAAGAGGAGGCGCTACTCAAGTTCGACATTTGGCAGCGCGCGACCTCATCGTTCCTAGCTACGAGGAGGGTGGAGGGAATGATATGGAGCTCTGAGGAGGCGCTACTCAAACTTGACGCTTGGTAGCGCTCAACCTCATCGTTCCTGGGTAAGAGGAGAGTGGAAGGAGCGGGAGTTCGACTGGACTGACTTTAGTCGAGAGAGACTTACTTTTGCTCGGAAAGTAGTCCACCCGTTATTGCGATCGAGAGTAGATGGTCTGCAGATGGTAGTCGCCTGGGAAGCGCGCACACCGACCGACTATTCAGATCTGAATCTGAGAGCTCCAATTTCGCTTCTTAATATATAGTAATAACTTGTAGGAGC
>QKQZ01047284.1:0-30149 GCA_003595255.1 Solenopsis fugax
TGGTATCCTATTTTATTTGTTGCAATCATTAATTTTATGCAGCTCTAAGATTTGGTTACTGTAGCATAGCAGATTGGCTGTCTGTATATTACGGCTGTAGATTTGCTGAGCCAGCACAATTTTTAGTTATAGCTGATCTTAGTTACAGCTAATCTTTTTTTTCCGTGCGAAGCAAGTGAAAACGTGATTGTTTTGATGTGCAACAATCGACAAACTACTCTTGAGATATTATCGAAATATGTTATGGTTATCATATCGAAAATAATTCAAGAGTAGTTTGTCGATTATCACGACGTGAGAAAAGGAAGATGATGCAGAGGAAAGAAACATCGGTACTGATGAAAGAATAATCGGAAATGGTTACCGGTTACCGCCAATTAAATATTTATTCTAATTTACAATTGGCGATGTAGGCTCAAGATAGAATTTATAAATTCTTTTACTTGCATTTCTAACTGTAAATTATTAATTATTAATAATTTTTTCTTTGACCAAATGTCTACATCTATAAGTTAATAAATCATTCCTGATATCCGCGCATGTATGTTCCTTAAGCTTATTTTTACATTTTTCAGATTTATTTGTGTTAATGCAATAGAAGAGCATATTAAAGTCTTAAAGAGAGAAAACTAAAGCTTTAATGGGTTCTTCTATTGTTTAGCGACAAATGTACTATTAACGAAGAATGTACTGTTTGGACAAGCTGAATTTAACAAGTTGAATTTATAATTATATAGAATCTAATTTATTTAAGCGAAAAATGTTTTCTATATAAAAATATTCAATAATAATTTTAAAAAGTTTTCATAACAATACATATTATTAAACGAGGTAGATATATCGCTATGTGAATTCCCGATCAGTATTATTATATTAATTTTGTTTATCCAGACTTCTATATTAAAATATACTTAGACTATTTACTATTTGTTTTTTTAGTTTATCACACGTAATCAATATTCTTCCATATTTCATTTATATCATCAATTAATTTTAACAGAACTTATTTGTTGATTGTTATGTATTGTGCTAAACGCTATAAAAATACATTTAAAGCATTTAGTCTTGAAGGAATAAAAACATTTTTTTAAAAGTAAAAGAGGTTCTATTTTATAAAAAGAGGGTTTTCCTAAAAGAAAGAATGAACAACTGAGTTTACAGCAATTACAGCTTACTATATTACTATTCAAATAAAGTCCGGTACCAAGCCCTATTAATTCTCTCATACATACTACTTAAAAATATAAAAATCTCTAACAAATTTATTACAATAATGAAATTTCTTTTATACAATAATAAATTATAGAGATTCTTTGGCTTTTGTACAGAATAGTTGTCAGAGCTTCACTTAAAGCTTCTCTCTCGTTCGTTGACATTGAGTTTCGTGTTAGTATCATTACATGAGCTTTCATTTGAGAGGGCCACACAGGAAATCAAGACGTTCATCTATCAGTTGCGAAATAGCAGAGATATTTGCCGCGCGTACTAACAAGTACAAGTATGTATTATGGTAATCAGACTTCCTACAGCCACTTGAAACAATACCGCGTCACGTGTCGGCGGGGCTTTCTTCAGCGCTAACGGATACAGAAATATTCTCCTTACGATCGCCATACGTCACCATCGGCGTCATCTCCGCCACTGTTATTATGCATTTATTACGATAGGTCAGATAATGGGTCCTAATTTACGCCTTAATATGTAAACCTCGCTTGCGTCATGAAGATTTTTCCTTTTATTCTGTCTATACTTTAAACTGTTAAAATCGCGATTGTAATTGACGTTGCGAGACACAGGTAGTTTACGGTGGGATTAAATATGCGATGTGTCAAACTCGTCAATTATTAGGTAAAAATGAAAATCTTATATGAGCCTCTCCTAAAATGATCAACTTCACTGAATGAGACACAATGACATGTAAAAAAACTTAACAAAAAAAAATTACACTAACTAATAATATATTCTGATATTAAAATCACAAAATTTCCGAAAACTGATTAATTGATAGTTTGACTTCTAATATTTACACGTCCTTTACATTTACGTTGTCCTTGTAAGAGATATTTATTCACGTATTAAAAATCAGATTTTTCTAATAGTTTCCATTTAGTTAGAAAGTTCTCAATGAAAGAAAATTAAATAAGAGCTATTCGGTACAAATTTAAATTTATGTTTATTTCATTAATTGATGGGACAAAACCCCATCTTTTAAGACTTGAGTAAAGCGAACAAACTGAAATTAAAAAATAATGTTAATTAGTGTTAAAATAACGAAATAATCTTAAATAAATACTTGTTTGCATTTCTTTTGTGCGTAAGAAACGAATTTACGTTAGACTTCGTCTATGAAAGTTGATATAATCAAGAAAATATTACAAGTGTTGTAAAAATGAGTACACATGAGTATAGAAATAGAAACATTTTATAAGTTTGCTCATCAATCGCAAATTAACTTTTGCGTATTCTTGCATTTTATATTCGCAGAATAAATCGAGCGTGCATCTTTATCAAACATCAAACTCCAAAGTCACGAACGCACCTTAACAGTGAGACCGAATAACGTATGCGCTCGCGACAAGATTCTCTCGCGAAGATAACAAAGAAAATTTGTCGCCTGGCCGGTCAGTCCCAGTATTCTGGTCAGGGACACCCTGCATAACACAGGCGGCGATAACAAAAAACAAGTTCTTTCCTTTGCCTAAAGCACAATCACTGATCAGTACTTTGCGAAACACGTTCCTCTTCGCGAGTCCAGGATGTCCATTCTCTTTGATCGTTCAACGATCGGAAAGCTTCGTTAAACATTCCTTAAATGTCACATCTATGAAATAAGGCTCACTGAAAAAAAAACTTTGTTGTTCAAATAAATATATATATTTTAATATTATTTCCTTGATTTAAAAAAGTATTTCCTAAGATTAAAAATAAAGTATATTATATTAGCTAATATATTTATTTTAATTAAGTTAATGATGTTAAAATAAATATTTTTATTTGAACATAAAATACTTTTTTGTTCAGTGCACGGATGAATTAAATAAGTAACTTTTGTTACCCCCTAATTTCCATCACGCAGAAGAGGAATTAATCAACGAAGCCAAAATATAGTCGTGTAATAGTAAAATGTATCCTTAAACTATGGACAGCTAATGTCGTTGCTATTAAAATTGGTTTTTAGTTGTTAAAAAAATGGACGCGTTGGAATGTGCCTATTTTTCATAAATAAATAATTACACAATAGAATAAAAGGCGTAGCATTATGAGATTATTCACTCTTGTCTTCAAACAAGAGCATTCCATTTTATGAGGATTTCTCGAAGCCAAGCCCCTAAAATTGAACTCCTAGATGAAAGTAAATGAAATGTATTTTGATAATACAATTTCGTTTATTTCTATTTAAAAATTAAAAATTAGGAATCTGATGTTTCCTTAGAAAAAATTCAAAGCACTCGCATCGCGAAGCATATATGTAATATAATACCTATAATATAATATAATATATAATATAATCTCAGCTTAAGATTCTTAGTCTTACTACAAATATTTCTAATTTTTATTGCGAAAGAAAATAGCATAATGGATTCAACTAACGTTATTTGATTCTAGCAGCAAATTTTTTTTGTAGCACTTATATTTTAACAATTAATAAAATGAGCTTCGATAGCAACAACATTAGCTGCCTCTAGTTTAAGAACATATTTTATCCATGGCTATTTTAGCTTCGTTAGCTAATTTTTTTTCTGCATACATACGTAATACGTTGCTACGAAATAATTTCTAATTCAACTTTCTGTTCATAAAATTTTGCCATCTACCTATCTAGATTAAATCTGATTTAAATATATAACTTTTTTAATTTTTGCACATTAACATAAATGCGATATTACGCAAGTATTTAAGGAAAGCGCGAGATTGAGCTAGAATGAGAAGGCCCGGTCATGCAAGATTTGTAGTATCACGACGAGCTTTACGAGCCATCGAATTGAAACGTATGCCAGGTACGAGCTCGTCAAGCGAAAAACGTTGTCAGAAGCGATCATTCTCGAGAAAATCATAAAACTGGCCAGCATATCGTGGCAATTAACCGCGCTTTCACCTTCGGCCGCGAATCTCATCCTGACGAATCCGGATTTTAACTCGGCGACGACGCAGACATTGCGCCAAAAGTAGAGGAATATGTGTACGCGATGTGTACGCGAATTTTGGAAGATCGCCAATCGTAGCAATCGTGCCGGATGTAGCCGAGGTGGTTCGATCGACAAGACAGAAGTCTGGCTGGCTGGCCGACGGGCTGGCTGCACTTTCAGGGAGCAACGTCCTGCCTATTCGAATATGGTCGCGAATGGACGCGACGGAAAGGAAGATACCGAGACGAACAAGAAGCAGAAGAGACTCCGCTCTCCTGTCTGCGCAAGGTCCGACATCGATGAGCGGGCGCACCGATTGGTCCCAGCGATCGCGAGAAGATTTTTACCTCCCTTTGCGCCCCAGAATATATATCGTCTTGCAGTCCCTGCATTCGACTCAGTTCTAGTCAGTTCTAGTTGGTTCTAGTAACGTCAATTATCCTTAACTGAAGTTTAACTGATTCTCTCTCCAGACAGTTATCCTTAAGTCAAGTTTAACTGACCCTCTTTCTAGACAGAATCGATTTGAGAACCGCAATTGAAGTTAATGTTTTGAAAATAGAATTTTAGAAATAAATATCGCGCGCGAATCTTTGGAAACAGAAATCGTTCCCATGTGCACATATATTGTGTGATATACAAGCGCAATGGAATTACAATGTATTCAAGTTTTTTGTGAAAAAGAGAAATGCGGTATTTATCTCGTACAAACTTGCGACGGCAGGCGCAACAACGTTTTACGGGCCATCAAGAATTCTTGACGTCGCGGACGCGCTAACTCGTTTTACGACGCCTTTCAGCGATAAGAGAAATCGCCGATCGCAATGCAATATGACGTGGTAAAGCCCGCGACATCCACCGTAGAGAATAGATTCTATTACGCTCATGCGCCTCTCGATAAACGCGACGAGGCGTATAGCACTGTATAGCATCGCAACTGATGCATCCATCCACTGTATTACAACACATTAATGTCATTGGGCATTATGTCGAAACGTAATGCTAAGTCGCGACCACGAACACTGCGAATTTGCAATCTGCAGTCTGTAATACTGCAACGTAACTCCTTATCGCTGCGAGTACGATCTAGCATAAGTAATACCTTATCACGGGTCATGATCTTGAATAAACTTGTTAAGTTTGCAAGCAAAGAATTATTAAGATTCTACCGCCCATAGTTAGCACTCGGCGAGATCTAAACTATTAAATAGCAAGTAGGTCACGTAAAATACTAATGCGACATCGTATCGCAATAACGCTCGAAAAGAATAAACAATTATGTCCGTGTATTCAACATTTAGAATGGGTCTCGGTCTACATGTCTACATGTGCAGCATAGTAGTGCATTTTTCTGATTTCCTGGCCAATACCTCTAGAAGCTTGTAAATTCATTTTATGCATGAAATTAAAATATACTAATAAGATAGTATAGTAGTGAGATAAAAAAAATCGCGTGTGTAAATAAACAGTAACTCCATAATGGCTACAAAATTGTACTAGAAAAACCACCAGAAATTAATTATTTCTACGGATTGAAATACGTTAGTTATCGAAATAATGAAATATAATGGAAGTTAATTTTAAAATTGTATATAAATGTATAATTGTATAAAGGTATAATTAATTATAGTAATTATAGCTGACAAAATCAGAGAGGTGTATGTTTTCATACAAAAATTCATAACTTTGAAACAAAAGTGAAGAAAAAGTACTTTCATGTCTTCAAGTTGACAATGGCCTATTTTTTAACATACACAAATGGATACATTTAAATTGAAGGTATAATGCATTTTTATATTTTAAACAATATATTTTTTTTATTAATATAGAATTATAAAAATTTTAAACCAGTTGCAAGAAACATTTTAAAATATTATTTGTAACGCAAATGTTAGCGATGTTCCCAACAAACAAAATGACGTCAAATGATGTATTAATGACATCTTTAACAACATTAAAATGTCATCTTGTTTGATGAGTTTCTCGCATTTCAATTCAAAATTGTTTAAATTTTAATTTTTTTAAATAATTTATGCAATCCCTTTAATATAAACGAGAATTAGTTGAAAACAAAGAAAAAAAAAAATAATTTATAGGTATACAAGCAATCATTTTGTACACAATAGAGTCATTTGTGACTCAAGACAGTTTTCTTAAACGTTCTGGATAAAGGACATACACGACCTGAGCACCAAGTCTGTTTCCTACATGCCAAACCTTTTTTAGGGAGAGAATAGAGATTTCTATTTGGCCAGGTGTTCATAGTATTTGAAAAGAAATGCGCTGGACATTTTTGTCCAATCGTGTGTACAGAGTGTTGCGAAAACAAAAGATTGGAAACAATTTGAAAAGATTTGAAAACAATATCTAGATTTTTGGCCAGGAAATTAGAAAAAAATGCTGCTTGCATAGCCGTGAATCTGTGGACTGGATCAATGCTAAACGGATATCTGCAATCACGGTTGATAGAAAAAATTCGAGTCTCGATCGACGTGATCGAACTTTTCGGATTTTGAGTCGTTCGATCGAACGAACGTGTTGCGGCGCAGATGCTGTGTTACGTGCGGTGTTACAATCGTTTTTGGCCCTCTAGAGAAGAGCTTGGCACGATTCGTCGGGCGGCGAGACAGGAGGCTGCGGGAGAAAGGGAGCCTGCAACACTCGCCGGAACAATCGCGCGGGACGAAATCCAGCTTGGCGGGATCGAGCCTCGGGAATTTCGCGGGAATGCATTGCCATGTTCGTCCTATTTGGCGCGACCCATTGCGCGGAATGAAAATCACGGGGCGCCGGCATGTCGAGCACAGAAAGCATGTCGGGAGGAGGGGGAGGGGGTGAGGGCGGCGCGGGATTAATCGAGATTTTAATTGCGGGAATATGCCGCCCGCGGGCGCAGCATCCGTATGTAAATAGGGAACGTCGACTTGCCTCTTCGTTTAACAAAGCGCGAATAAGTATCATGGAAGTCGTTGCTACAACGTAAATTTATACGTGAAGGTAGTTGAAAGGGAAGGGGGGGGGGACGGAGAAAAAGGAAAGCAACGTTTCGATCCATTCTGATTGAAAATCCCAGCCTAAGTGGCTCGCGCCGACCTACGTAACGAGGATTTATCGCTGACCGTACTTGACTCCAGTTACGCATAGAGCGTATTGTGCTGGCATAGGGAGGTAAATAGAAATCTCACTTCTCACAATTGAACGTGCCTCGATTATCCTGATTGCGTTTGCACAGCCGAAGGTCGAGCTATGTGTATGCGTATTACAATTCATCGAACAATAACGCGTTTGTTCTCTTCACATCGCGCCAGTAATAAACGCATTGAAGATAGATAGCTCTATCACGAAGCTATTTTCGAGAGATTTGCTCCTTTCTCGCAAGATTTTCTAGTAATTTAAAACCCAATGACGAAGAGAGGTGTTTAAATTTTTATATTGTATCATTCGGTTTTATCGTATTAGGGTAGTTTTGAATGAAATTGTTAAATAAAAATATTTTAAGAATTTTAAGTAATAGAAAAAGCTCGTCTTTAACTCGAGAAATGTATCGAAGAAGTCTCACGCGGTAAGACTGGGATGGGTTTTCTGTTTTTAATACAGCAATAATATCGTTAAACGTTTTGCGTGCGTGCGATTCTCCGCAGAGTGCGAGATCACGAAGCGGAGACTGTAATCATTCACCGCAGGCTTATAGAAGGATGAACAGTGGGAACCCCCTTACCTGTCCGATATCCCGCGTTGCTCAAGTAAGTGGCAAAGGAGTGCGGCTCGTGATCTCGTTGCCACTGGGGACTGCTGCAGTTGTCGTTGTTTGTGAAGACCTCATGATTGTGAACGTAACGACCGGTGAGCAAAGAGCTCCTGCTCGGACAGCACATGGGAGTGGTCACGTACGCGTGTCTCAGCTCGGCGCCCTCGTTCCTTATTCGCTTCAGAGTCCGTGGCATGAAGTTCAGCGAACCTGCGATGGATACGAGAGGATTATTTTGGATACGCGGTCAAACATCTGTTCGATATAATCTATGTACGCCAAAGCACGTTCCATTGTCCCGCAATCGCTTAATCGCGTTGGCTTTAGTACAATGTGCTGTTCAATGCGCCGAATGCAAATGTATTATTAATGCTTATTACACAGGATACGCGGTCTTCATCTATGAATTGCATGATTCATATTTGGGGCTTTACATAATAGCATAATAGTTATTATTGAATTATAAAATCGTAAAAGCAAATGAATCGTTGAAAGAGATACACGAAAAGAACAATTTTGCTGAAATACAGATCTTAAAATAATTATGTTGAATTATTTAAAAAATTGTATCGGATATTTAACTTGGTTGCTAGTATGTTAAAATTATTTGCGGCAACATTCATACTTGAGCAGTAGAAAGTAAATAAGAAATAAATAATAAATCTATATTTTTATAAACTCTATCAAGTTTCCTAATTCGTACCACTACAAATTTCTAAAGAAATGATACTAATATGAGATTGATAAATGATAATAGTAAAACAAGTAATTGCTATGAATAAAAATTTGTCAATTACAAAAATAAATTCAGTTTTATTTCTGATCTTTTTATTTGTTATTTATAAATTATTAAATATTGGATCGCTTTTTCGATAAATTATTAATAAAATAAATATTAGTCAATGGTTTCTTATATTTTTAATAATTTTAATTCATAAATTCAATATTTTCGAAGATGATACGATTTGAGAAACCATAGGTATGCTTTTAGCGACCGGTTTTCTAAATCACAGCATGCACTTTCACAGCAGAAAAGTTTATAACAAATTAATTTGTTATTACTGAAAGATTTAACATGTAATAATAGACGACTGAAACATCAAGCTACAATTTCGAACTTTGATTTGCATCCAAAATGGCACCAAATGCGAAATATAATAAAACATAGCTTAAGTGTTCTGCCCTAATTATTCTGATGATTCAATATAAAATTATTTTCTGATTTGTATCCAACTAAATTTTTAGATTTTAAATTTGTATTTTTTTTGCTGAAGATGATCCAAATTCGGATCGAAACGTTCGGACATATCTAATATTAATTTGTTAATAAACAAGAAGAATTATGGACACGCATTAACAACCGCGTCGACTCTCATTGCCCTTTGTTTTTAGAGTATTGAATTTTGTGAGTTCTTCTAAAAACTTTTTAATTTAAATTTTTAGATGCTGCAGTTGTTCTTTCCGTGTAAAAAAGTGTTTTTTCACATTCTAAATTCTAATTGGGCTATATTTTAATAACCTCTTAACTCCTTGACAATTTAAAAAAAAAGTCTCTATCCGAAGTTTCATTCTCTCTAGGAAGAAAATTCTAAACCATTTGAAAAATGTGTGAAAAAAGATTTCGAATATTAGTTAAAAAAAATTTGATTTAATTAGAAAGAAATTTGTGCATTGTTATACGGTTAAAAAAATTTCTTTAATTTGAAGAAATTTTTTGTTCCTTTTATTAAAATGAAAGAAATAGTTTGGTTGCGTAACGCAAATCTTTTTTTAAATAAAAGAAATATCTTCATCAAAACCAGAACATTTATATTATTTCTTACATTTCTGTCAGTATTTACTTGGAATTAAAAAATTATTTTTTAAATTAAACAAATAATTTAAACAAATAATTTAGTTACTTTAAAAAAGGCTGCTAACGTTATTTCTTACCTCTTAACTCCTTGACAATTTAAAAAAAAAAGTCTCTATCCGTTTCATTCTCTCTAGGAAGAAAATTCTAAACCATTTGAAAAATGTATGAAAAAAAGATTTCGAATATTGCTCAATAACGCTCGTAATCTACTTTGACATTAACAGAACGAATTAGTGAAATTAAATACACGTAAGATTATATGTTGCATTACAGATAAGATTGCATATTGCACGCGTTTCTCTCCGAGTACATGTCGCGATATCTCAGAGCGGGCCTTCGCAAGGACTGAGACTAATATCGCGATGGCGAGATAAGGCGCCAGCAGGCTGCCGCACGCAATAAACAAAGTGGACTCTGTGTTCCACGTATGCATTTACTATATATACCGGCGATAAACGAGACTCTCAGAAGCCAAACTGATCGCCTCCGCGAAATAAAAGGTAGAGAAAGTTGATATGAGGTAACAAGCTAATTATACGCGTTCCGCTACTAAAATTAAGAAGTTTACAGAAGGGGTCGATTAGTTCAGCTTCCGAGAGCAACTCAATCCTGCAATCGTTGCAACGAACCTAGTTCAACGTCTTGATCATCCGTCAGAATAAGCACGATGTTGGGCTTCCGCTCCCTGGGCTGCTGATGCGGCAGATAGGGAGAGTTCGGCTGATGATTGTAATTATTATTGTTGTAATTCGACTTGTGGAGGGAGCCGCGACGCTGCTGACCGGCATACGCGTCATCCGCAGGTCTGTCTCCGTCGGTCCGTCTGGCATTGACACTCAACAGGAGGAGGGCCAGAAATTGAAATAGCTTGCTCATGGCGGCGGCAGCGGTTGGTGGTCGTTTATGGACTGGCTACCTCAATCAAGTGTCATACCATGGTTGTGACTGGAACAGGAAAACGGAGCACGCATCACGTTAATGGACGCGTGAGTCCATGACGGTAATTGAATCGCGATGCGGTAAAAAAAGAAAAGGAAGGGGGTCTTAAAGCTTAAAGAATCTTTCCCGCCTCGTATATCTTCGATAGAAAAAAAAGAAAGAAATTGAAAAAGACAGCGAGGTAATTGTGAAAGAAGGAAATCGACTGTCATAGGAAATCGTTCCAATAGCAATTTCTATCACTTCATATATTGCACTGATTGACGGAACTAATTCCTATAAGAACGTTTACGTGACATATGTTTTATAAGACTTCTGTCGTATTATTGCAAAATTAGAAGAATAACTACACGGAAAGAAAGGAAATATAAGATTTAGAAATATCAGCTAAATGTCAGTAGCTACTTTGAATTTTTCCATTATTGCTAAAAGTTATTTTAAAGGTTATTAAAGATAAAATACGTTTGCTGCGAGATACAGCTTTATTAGCTAAAATTAAAAGCGTGTTTTAACATGACAAGCTAAGAAAGTGACAGCTCATTCCTCAATATGCACGTAAAATCGCGCAACTGTACTTACGAAAAACGTTGTATATTGATTCTAGCAGCAAATATTCTTTTTGCTGTAGCTGTTACATTTTACTAACTAATAAATTGAGTTTTGGCAGCAATGATCATTAGCTATCTTATTTTAAGGACACATTTAATTGTCATGACTTTTAGTTTCGTTGGTTAATTCTTTTCTGTGCCTAGTGTTATCATAAGTAAAAATAATTGCACATAAATTTTCACGAATTCTCACAATAAGTTTGGAATATAATTCGTCCTATAATTTCATATCCAAGTAAAAAATATTATACTTCAAATAATATAGTAGATAAGTTTGTAAATAAATGTATTATTATAAAACTAATAAATAAAAATTTTACCACTTATGTTTATATGCAAGCTTGTGCCAAATTTGACATTAATCTTGTGGCATTCATAATTGTATAATTATAATTTAATAAGTAAATGGCAACTAATATGTGTATACAATATTATTATATAAATAGGTATTAAAATTTTCAAACGAAGGTTAACGATCAGTAACAATTAAATTAACAAGGATTATTTTGTCATAATATTCTTTTATTCGATGAATTAACCGGTATCTCAAATTCTAAATTGAACGTTTTGACTGCACGAAGTGCAATCGATTCAGCGATAATATTCATATTTAATATTAGATGAACCATGGTTTTAACAAAAGCGAATATATCATATCAAACTATAATTTCGTTACACAGAATTGAAACACTATATACCTTACAAAGGTCACATTAATCATGAAATTATGAGATGTACATAGAAATTATACAGTTTAATTGACAAAAATAAAAAACTTTTTTCCTTGAGTCGTCAATGAGATAAAAAATTGAAATTTTCATTTGGAATCTGATGTTTTATAATAAATCTCTTATACAATCTCTATAATGTTATGTAATATCTATAAATTAAATGCATATTCGTATAATAATTATAAATAAGATTCCATTGATTGAAAAATTCAGAATCGCTTGAAGAAACAGATTTCAAGTTAATTCTATAACTATAACAGAAAAGAATTCTTATGTATTTCAAGAATATCTTGCAATTAGGCATTTATAGCAAAATATACGACGCAGTGCATATCGCGCGATAAATATTCATCAATCAGATCGATCACATTCCTGATCGTCCAATTGTGTTTGTATACGAAGTATGACGCGATATGGTCACGAATGAAATTCTTGCACGACCAAAACGCATTACGTAATCCGTTTAATATCCACAAACAGGTTTGGGTGCGCGGTACGATAATTATCTCCAATACGCGGCAAACGTATCCAACATCGCGATCATTGCACGCATCGTGCGAAACAATTAACGAATCGCATTACTGACGATTCGACACAATTAGCTGAGTACGCTCATCATCAGGCTTTACCGAAAGAGAACGTGATCATCCGAACTAACTACTGAACACGTCTTGTTACTCGAAAATTAAAGACGAGATGAAAGGTGCAAAAAAAAAGAAATTACGTGACCTTGCTAGACCGTGGAAGCAATGAACAAGACCATAATCGCATGGTCCGTGTTTTATGGCAGGCTTCATCGTGCTGCATGTTGCGAAGGCCTTAGGAAGAATTGGAAGAAGAACGATAAATAATCGCGCGAACGAATTAACTCCCCATTATTGACTTAACCGTGTATATTATTAAGTTTTTATTATTAGTTCGTAAAGCACGTCACAAATTTCTCATCTAATTACCTTTAAAAAGAATCGGAAACTATTATTTTCTAAACTGAGCTGTGAAAAGATCTTATCTCAAATTCTTTAAACATCTAACGATCATATGTACGAAGTGGAAATTACTAATTATACAACCATTTAAGTATACCTTTCATAATCGATTTCGTTTATTTGTGACAATCGCATTTAAAAATTAATGATACGTTGAATAACTTGCAAATTACATGACGTTGACAATAATTTTCATTCTATCCGATAAATGCGCGAACAAACAATTTCTTAAAGCTATTTAACAATTTCTCTCTCTCTCATCTATTATATGTATTATTATCTTCGTATTACACACCTAGAGAAAAGTTATGTTTAAATTGATGAAATCATTTCTTTAACTTGCTTTTTTAAGTTGAAGTGAAAATATCTTTGAGGAAAATAAAAATTTATTTGATTTCAAGAAATAACGTTAGCAGCATTTTTTAAAGTAACTAAATTATTTGTTTAAATTATTTGTTTAATGTAAAAAATAATTTTTTAATTCCAAGTAAATACTGACAGAAATGTAAAAAATAATATAAATGTTCTGGTTTTGGAAACATATTTCTTTTATTTAAAAAAAGATTTGCGTTACACAATCAAACTATTTCTTTCATTTTAATAAAAGGAACAAAACATTTCTTCAAATTAAAGAAATTTTTTTTAACCGTATAACAATACACAAATTTCTTTCTAATTAAATCAAATTTTTTTTAACTTGAAGAAACTTTCCTCTGCGTGTAATCATTATTATATTCATAGACTTATTGTCATCTTGCTAAATTGATCTTTCTTAAATTTTTTTATAATCAAGTTTCTCGATGACTTTTCGTGCCTCGGATACCAATAACTTCGCAAACGGTACTGCGATGAATCTTATGACTTTTTCCATCATCTCCTATTATCCAAGGCTCCTAACCACGTTTATCGATTGCACGTGAGGCGAATAAAAGAACGCGAGGTGAGTGCTTCGAGCAACACGGTAGGTGGTATTTTAAGACATCTGGGAGCTAGAAGAAAATCGAATGATGCGAGACTCAAACGCGAGCCCGATCGGGCTGAACGAATGGAAGAATGCTAGAGCGTGTTTTCGCAGACAGTCAAATATGGACGCGGATGGTTGCACGGCAGGTAAACGCACGATGCTGAATGGAGAGTTCCCACGATTCGAGAGGATGAGCTAAGGAAGAATATTATTTGCGGAAATCGCAGCGCCTTCGGCGTCGTGTCGTCCCCGTCGTATATCCTTCCGTACGCGTCCTGTTGAATTTTATTAGATTGCTCGTAACGGAAATCTCTTTCTATGCCTAGATCTAAAATTTTTCAGAAATAGGATGATGCTTCCGAGGCACGTTTACCTACTCTTATATAGCTTAAACAAATTTTCTTATCATATTTTTACAGTTTCCCAAGTTTTTAAAATATTTATACTTCCGCAGTATCTCTTCGTTTCTTTTATTATACATTGAGAAAACAATTTATTTGAATACTTGCAATGACATAATTTATTAAATGTAAACATTTATTAAAAAAAATTATGAATAGTTAAATTACATTACTGATTCTTGTATTAAATAAATATTTATTTGCATTTAATAAATTATGTCACTGCAAGTATTCGAACAAATATTTATTAAAATTTAGTAATTTTTTCTTTCTGTAGATATGAATACATGTCCCTGATGTCTGATTATATTGAAATTACGTTTTGGATAACGATACCGATTAATAATTGCATCTAAGTGTAAGGGAATTCCTCGAACGAACAAGGACCAAAAACGATATTCATATTGCGTCACAAGGTATTATAGTACCTTGTATAATATTACATATCTACCTTGTATAAACTCGTGCGCGCATATTAATGACACAGATAGGAGCGGTAGAGATTAATGTATCGCTCTTTTAACCTACAGCAGAATCCGGTTTCGACACCTTAATGGTTACGTGCCCACGTAATAATCCTATCATTTGTAATTAATTCGGCTCTTGTATTTGCGATGCGATCTCCCAAAATGGTTTCTCGCGTCACTTCACCAGGAAGAGCGCCACGATTAAAATAATTTATGCTCTCGAACGGACGTAAATGTGGGTGGATCGTAACGGATGTTGTATATTGATAAATATTCAAAACGCCTTCGCGATTTGTGCTTAAATGCCAAAAGCGCTAGAATTATGTTAATAAAAACAAGATACAATTACAGCAAAAGTTATCAAATCTCTTGATAAATCCAATGCGCATAATAAATACTACAAATCATTTATTCTGAAAATTAATCTTTTAAATTTTTACTGAAAAATAAATGTATTTAAATCTGTAACTTATTAAAATTTATATATAAATTTAACATCTAAGAATTAAATTCTCTATTTTATATCGCTTCGAAGATCGCAATCTGCGCACTTATATAAAATCAGACCATTTTTATATTGTAATTAAATTAGTAAATAATCTTATTATAAAGTGGAGAAGGCTCTCCTGTTGCCTAAACGTATAGACTGCTCCACATATCAAATTAAAATAAGTACACTGAGAGGAAAAATTGTAGTGGTGGCAACTATAAGGGAACAATCATACAAATTTTGTTAATATAATTATAATATATAGTTAAGTGGATTATATTATTGCAACTAAATTTATAGTTAAGAAAACTAATAAAAAATAGTTGTAATTACCATATTATATAGTATACTACAACTATGTTATACTACAACTACAATATAGTTCACTTAACTATATATTATAATTATGTTAACAAAATTTGTATGGTTGTCCCCTTATAGTTGCCACCACTACAATTTTTTCTCTCAGTGTAGATTTAAGCAAGCTCTCATCTGTATTGTAGACCATCTTGTTTTTTGTTTATTATGCTCTTTCAGAAAATTTATTTGTTATATGCCGATGCTACTGCCATATATTATGTATTCGCCAGCACGCATCCTCGACGCTCACTTGGCAAGAGCCTCAATCCTGTACGCACTTGAAATACGATCGAGTCTGCGCGAATAAATACAAGCACAGACTCACGGAGAACGCCTTTGATGTGAGCAGATCCGGCATTCGCAAAGTACACGCAGCGTGCACGTATCCACGCAAGGTACACAGCACTTGCTTGGATACCACTTGGATTCCACCTCGATCGGCGCGATCATCATGCTCGCGAGAGATTTCATCTTGTACGTTGTATTTCCACCTTACACGTTGTATTTCACGTCGATCGCGCAGGGAGGCGTAAGGATAATGATAATCCAGATAACACAAACTATCCATCCAGTCGCGAGATAGGTCGCTTCTCTACCACTTATATGTAGGATGTATGATCTTATAACGCGAGCATCGTTCGTGGAATACGTAATTCTCGCGAAACGGTGAAAAATATTGCTTTAAACGTATATTAAGGTTTCTCTACTTTCAAAGAGAAATACAAGAATATACATTCTTCTGTTATATCTCATACACAACATCGAAGAAATGTTAAGATATAAAGTTAAGATAAACGTAAAAACTTGATTGCTGCAAGATTAATCTTTTAAAAGAAGCTATGGTAGCATCAATAATATAAAATTGACTTGCCAATTTATTATTAATTATGTGATATTACTTATTCTGATTTAAGAACTGTGTTTGAAACCGAAAAGAACGGCCCATAGTTCGGAAGAATCAGAAATTGTACGTAAAACACAAGGAATATTATTTCAGCGCCGAGATCCTTCTATGACTGTATATAGGCTTATCTTACAATTAGTCCTTAATTGTATTATGTACAAAACGTGGTCTGGATTCAATTGTTACTTACTCTCTTAATCTACAATTAAATTAAATGACAACGAAAGTGGGAAGAAATACACGATTCGATAGGAAAGTTTAACTTTTATCATATTTTTCGAATACCTGTAATATATTCCGTAAAGAACATACCCACGCTTCGAGACATCTGTATAAGCTCATAATCCTTGAACTCATTTTTTATATCGTTCGTGGGAGTATATACATCTATAAAAACATCAATATACTGCATGTGTATAAACACACGCGCTACTTTTACGTTTAATAAATACTTAACATTTTTCGCAATGCAATAAATTACGAGCATGGTTATATCGTTGTATCGAGCCATTGTCGTAATTTCATAAGAAAGCCAGTATAAAAGGTAGATAACAATTAAGAAAATAGCATAAATTTCAAATTTCAAATAATTTCGTAGCTACTCAGAAATGATAGTGTTATATTTTAGTCGACCTACTCGTGCATACTGTGCCTGCGCCACGATCGGTGTGGTGTAAGTTATTATGGATTACTAATTAGTGCCAAGTATATACGAGCGCGACAAGTCGAGAGGCGACTGGAAAGACGTCGGAAAGCGATGTCACGTTCGGCCCAGACTACTCGATCGCGAGTCTCTGATCTCATGTTAATTACTGCTAATTGATAGCCACCTCATTCCTATAATAGTCGAGCGGACGGACAACACTGAGATACACGAGCGACGAGAGGAAAAGTAAGAGTAACGCAGATAACTCCGAAAGATTTGCAACTTTGACAAAAATTATATTTTGTGCATTTTTTATCTACGAAGAACGTAGATATATCCAAATTATTGCGTGTGAACAACGTATTTTTTCAGACTACGTCCATCGATTTCTACTGGATGCTCACATTTTCCTTACGTTTCAATCTTTGACAAATTTTCTCTAAAATCTCGTAAGTGTGTTTATGTAAATGCATTGAGAAAAAGTTTGTTGAAAAACTTAAATATTTAGTCCGATACGTTCAATTAAATATTGAATTGGTTTAGTTAATTCTTAATTAAAAAATGTTAATTGTTGATATGAATAAACTATATTTTTTGTGCAACTAGATAATTCTTGAAATAACAAAATATTTTAATTTATCAATAAGAATTTTTTTCTCAGTATATGTATGGGGTGAGAAAATCAGTTATCAACCTGATGTTAAATAAAGACATCTACGTGAACAAATTATCGCTACTTTCCATTTCCTTGAAAACAATGTAATTGAATAAATTTTTTTTTATCATTAACGCGTACCACGAAAATATATAATTAGAAGTTTATACTTAAGTTTTGAGTAAATGAATATTGATAAGTAAACGACTGGTACATTATCGACGATTCTAAGCTGACACACGTAAATCCCGGCCATGCGTTTGCTGTAGATATACCGTGCGATATCTGACGTCACTTCCTGGACAGAGTAGCAGGAACGAACGCGCGTTGAATTTAGCACAATCAGATAATGTAACGAGTGCATACGTGCACATAGGTCTTTCGACTTTGCGCAACGCGCGAGTATGCGTATGTATCATGTACCTACATATACGTGTGCCTACATAACACTCGCGTTGCATCCGTTTGTCATTGTTGAATTGCACCTTGCGGGCTTGGAAACCCTGCTGCTACTGTTTTCCAGTACCATAACGATAAACATCGTAAAAACTCTGGTATCAATAGCAAATGCTGATATACAAAGTATCATCGTCTATAGAAATGTTTAAAACTTTCTGTTAAAATTGAAATAAGAAAAATAAAGAATTATCCGTAATCAAGATCCGTAGTCGTGAGAAGCTGTCTGAAATAAATAAATAAAATTTGTTATTATTCATTATTAATATAACTCGTGTTTTGTTTGATTCTTCGTATTATTTTATAGAATACGTAGAAAAAGCGATAATTTTTATAACATAAATGAAAAGTTAAGAAAAATTGATTTATTCAATAGATATTTATTAATGTGCTAATATTTTATTTCATTCATTTAGTGATTTTTTTAAATCGCTATTTACATTGCACCTATGTTCGAATTAATAAATTAAAATTGTGTAATTAAACAGATTCCTGAAAATATCGAAATTTAAAATTTTTATTTAACGTCGTGTTAGAATAGCGGCTTGCAATATGCTTCAAAATATATTTCCGTACAATATATTGTGAGGATATAAAAATGTAATGGCTTATATAATAACATCAGGTTAATATCATGCGAATGCACGGTTGGAAGATGCGGCAGTAATAGTAGAAAAATATGCATTCGACACTCGAAATGGCCACACCGGATCGAACAAATTTAACGCAAGAAACGTTTCCTGTCTCGCATTGTCTATCCCTGTGTACATACATCTGCGTGTGCATAGACGATCGTGCGATGTCTATTTCCTGCATCTGCTTTGATACCGCACATATTCGTCGGCTAATTACTCAAACATACCGGACGTGATTTGTGTATCGTCTCAATTCGCATGTCCATTCTACAAAAAAATTTCACCAAGCTATACATATATACGAGAGATATTCTACAGTTATAGAACTTCCTATAACAAAGGTACTATTAGAATATTTTGTAATACTAACTTCGAGGTAATGTGATGTAAAGTTAAAGCTAGTGTATTCCAAAAATTTCACTTATTCTATTCGAACAGTATTTAAATTTTCAATAGTAGTTGGTAACAAGCTTTTAATTACTCTTAAAATTTTTTTGCCCAGAATTTTTAATATCTAATGTTACACACGATAAAATACAATAGAAATTATGTTCATGTAGTTTTTATATTTTTACGTTATAAGTGCTTAACGAATTGTATCTATTAAAAGCAGAAAAAGAGTTGTCAACCAATCGTCTAATTTTAAAGATATTGATGTCGAGATGACAGTAATTAATCGTTACAGTCGCTGTCAACGCGACAGCTTTCTTCATCGATACAATAAGAGACCGAGGTCGAGGACGATGACGAAGGGCGGAATGCGGACGAAGGATGAAAGGGGCGTCGAAGCCGAGCCCGACGAGCATCCGCAGAGCGTGAAAATGAGGAACGATGAGGGCACCGCACGCATGACACCAAGGCGACGTGTGGGCGGTTATTGTTCGGCCGAGACCGGAGATTTCGCGGGAGAGATCTCTCGAGGAGGAGAGCACAGCTCGCGTCTCGACAGCCAGGAGAGAGATCGAGAGATCGTATCACGAGAGCGGAAATTCGAGGACCCCGATTAAATGAACGTGCTCCGTTCGCGAGATAAAAGAAAGGGGGAGTGGAGAGACGAGGTAGTGCCTCCTCGCAACGGATATCAAGGGTTGCGAGGAAGAGAAATTACGGAATAGACGGTCAAAGACGAGAGAGGAAGAAGCATTTCTCTCTCTCTCTCTCTCTCTCTCTCTCTCTCTCTCTCTCTCTCTCTCTCTCTATATCTCTGTATATATTCTTAGAGGGCAGCTGCCCTAGAATATCAATAAACGCTAAATCAATCAATCAATCAATCAATCTCTCTCTTTCTCTCTCTCTCTCTCCCTTTTAACGTTTTTATCAGCCGATTTAACAACTCGATGATTCCGCGGCGCGTTCGCCCGTGAAGCGCATGATAATTTCGAAAGCTTTCAAATTTCCGCGCGGAAAATGAGAATATTATACGTATATTCACAATCTCTCTACAATCCATTCATGATGTTTATTAAAACTCGGAAATCTTCCGTCCAGTTTTAAATGGGCGTTATTAACAGATCGCCGTCTCAAATTTACATTTCATTACCGTTGACAGATTACTCCACAGGATTCGTAGTCCTGGGATTTTTCCTGTCTTTGAAAAAGCACAGAGATGTGAATGTATCTTCATATATCATTTTTGCTTCATAAATATCTGATAACAGTACGGTGGATTTAATTAAAAAAACGTCAAAATTCTAAAGCTCAATTTCTCTATGCATGCACATATCGCTCATTTGCTGCAACATAACTTAAGAATTATTATCTTTTTAGTTGTCTGCAAAAAAGACAATTCTGATGAGAATTCAATACACTGATTGAAAAGCTAATTATATTTATTCCTATACAATCAGCTGATCAAATCGTTACATCAAAATCGCGTTAAAAAATGATATTACAAAATTTTAATGATTTAAACTGAAAACGTATTTTTGTGAGTTAAAGTTTTTTTGTGCAAATGAGCGATACATCAAACTTAATATTATTAATCTTAAATGCTTCTTTTATAAATAATATTAAATTTAATTGTAAACTTTAAGATTACACTGAGAGAAAAACTTCCTAAATTTTAATAAATATTTATTCGAATAGTACTAATAAAATATTTACATAAATATTTACTCTATAAGAAAAAATGATACTCAAATTAAATTATAGCAGTTCTTGTACTAAATAAAGATATATTTATATTTAGTAAAATTTCATTAGTACTATTCGAATAAATATTTTTTTAAATTTGGCAATTTTTTTCTGTGTATAATTAAATTTTAAAATTATAATAAAAAAGCATTTGATATTAATAATAATAAGTTTTTGTGTAAGTGTCCATCAAATATAGGTACATATCCGGTCACTAGGTCGTTTATCTTACCCCACAAAAGTATCTAATGAATCTTAATGAAGCGATAAGTGGTTTATGTTCTCATAATCACGAACATGTGTCATATATACTAAAGGGTTTATGGAATAGTCGTAGAAAATCCGATGTTAAGTAAATGTTCCATCTTGACGTAATGAATAATCATGCGGAATTAATGACGAGAAAAAGGTGATGTGCAGCGAAGATTGCATGGCGTACGTAAACATCGCGCATGTGAGAAGATGACGTAAAGTAAAGGATAGGATGACGGGACAGAGCGAAGGATAAGGTCGCCAAGCGAGTCCGCGTGGAAAGAAAGAAGAGGCTCCTCGCAACGAAATGACGGAACGAGAAACGAAGAAACGCGGAGAATGCCAGACTGCTTGGCGGCATCGACTTTATCAGCCCACGCGACGCTCTTCGAGTCGCGTCCTACGTATACACGCATACGTACACCGTGAAAGGCCTTTTCCCCCTTCCATCGTTCGCGTCGACATTAACGTATGAATACGGCATGAGTGAAGCGACTTTACCGAGAAGACAGCGCTGGTTTCACCTGAGATGCCTCTGGTGAAGACAACGTGCGTTTCTCGACGCGTTTGATATTACATGAGTACATTCGATACGAGACGAATTCGCAAGACTCAAATATTTAAAAACCAAATATTCACAAATCGCGAAGACGCCTCGCGAGAATTAGTTCGACGTATTTTCGTATATATCGTTAAAAGTATTTATAATAGATATTGAAATACATCAATTATTTAAAAAATTTTGATATATATAAATTATCTTACATAGAAAAAAAATTAATATCAAATCAACAATTCATTGTTTCATATATAAGCAAGAATATAAAATTTTCTTAGAAGAATTTATAATCTTAAACAGACATAATTTGCTTACATGGAGAAAATTTTTCTCTTCACGTAAGCAAATTATGTCTGATTAAGATTATCAAATTCTTCCAAGAAGACTTTATATTCTTGCTTATATATGAAACAATGAATTGTTGATTTGATACTCATTTTTTTCTGTGTAGATATATTTTTACTTTAAAGATTATTAATCCTTAAGATACACTCATAAGTATTATGCAGCATGTCCAACCGATTTTTATCCATTAAAATTTCTTGAAATCTCAAAGAGTCCTCCACTCCTTGCTCTTTTCTAAAAGAAGTAGGGAGACCGCTATGTGATGAGGCAACCAAGACCATCAATTTCCCTGTGGACAGCTCCGAGTTTATTTTTGAGCCGGACACCAGTGACTCACGTTTTTACGTAACATGTCCTTTTTATAAACCGTAAAAATTTGTAAAAATCATTGTATTCTATTTTCATTTAGGTGTACAAATTAATTCGAAGCCTTTATTTTTGACGTCTCGTAACTGGTCCAAATTTAAAGTTTTTCCTGCCCTACGATGATTTGATAGTACCAATCTCAAACTTTAAGAAGTACTATAATAGTTGACATTACCTCTGCGAGCATCGTCCACGTATTCATTTTAAGAATGTATAAAACTTGATCAGATAAAATTTCCATTATTTTCTTTCAGCAACTAAGCTTTGATTAGATAATTAGACTACTTATTTTTAAGAGCATTTTTTGTTACATTCCTGTATGACTATGCCCGATTTACGATAGCCGAACTTCCATTTTTGGGAAGTCTCCCTTCGATAAGAAATAATCATTCTAAAAATTTTCCAGGTACTAACGCGTTATTGCATAGGAATTACTGTAAGATATTCAGGGGCATAAGGCTGTTAAATGTTGATAGACGAATGGAAATACTAGGAAAACAGTGGAGCGTCTTGGAGTAACAGTGAGAGTTCGAGCTGTTAGAACGAAAGATCCTAGTTTCAAATTAATTGTTTATTTTTAAAAATGGATTTGACATAATAAGGCAACATTGAGTTTCTTGGAAGACATTATTTTTGTACAAAAATATAAAATTTAATTTGCTTATTTTTTACAATATTTGATTTTTCTTATTTGCTCTTTACTGAAAATTATTCATTTTCAAGTGTCCGAACAAATATACTTTTGGAAGAATTTGGAGTGTCAATATTTTTTTTACAAGCATTACATCTAAACTAGAAAACCCTATTAGAGTCTTTTTTTATATGTATTTATTATAAATGTTAGAATTTTTTAAGTCAAATAACTTTTCTATCCAATTTGTGCGTGTGTGTGTGATTAATCTTTAGTAATTAAATTAGATAGATAACATTTTTTTCCAAAATGAGGTACAGATATTTGTTCTAAAAACTTGAAAATACGTTCATGAATTTTTAGAGATTTTTTCTGACTTTAAATAGATGAAAAAGTGGTCCGACATGAGCTACTATACAGGTTTGTAAGGATAATGTGCTATTTTACATGGTTTGCGTTTTTTACGTGGTACCTTAAAGATTAAAATATTTATAGCATCCATTTCTAATTTTAGAAGCTATAAATACACACGTGCAACTATATTTATTACTCCTGTTTTGTTACTCACCTGCTCTGCATTCTCCGCTTTATACACGCTGCATAAATTCCTTTCTAATAAAATCTATATAATCTAAGAAAAATACCCATCCGTGTATCTTGTACGCGTGTATGCACGTTATGAATGCGAGCCTAACGATGAAATATTAATGTTGATTTATACGTCCAATCCACGCATAGTTTGCAAGATTGTGCCTGCCGTGAAAAAAATTCAATAGTTATTTATACATCATCTCTCCGTCCGTAACATCTATTTTCATAGCGTCGATCAATTTTAGCCAGCATTTAACGAAGCTGCAATTTATCGCATCACACGCCAGACTGATCCGGACAATCAAATTATTGTACAACGCTTAAAAGGGACCTGGCATGATAGAGGATCAGTTTAAAACTGTCTGAATAAGTTTATTGAAATTTCATTGTTCATACGGAAAGTTACAATTTCGGCCTGTATCATAGATTGACTTTAATAGACAATAATAGGATCAAGCATAATGTGATTAGATGTAATATAATACGCATGGGTTTACACAGACAATTTTGAGACACACGTGCCATACTGACGAGTGCAAAATCGTATTCTCATGTATCAAGTTAATCTCTCGATTTTCTCTGAACCACGCGTCCGTGGTTTTATAAATAAAGTCGTTTGAGCGATTACAAGAATCGTTTTTTTTTTTGTTCAATTATGGAACTTGACAGGAACGCTCAAGTTAATTAGATGGTTACATAGCCTTGACTGATGCTCATATAATTTGCATAAATACGCGTACGTCATGGTAGACGATATAACAGGGCAAAAATGTTTCTCTGAATTTGTTGAATCGCAAAAATATTGTCGGGCACCGTTTGCCCGCAGTATCGTAAATACGCGTAGAAATCTTCCTTGCCAATTATCATAATAATCCTCGATAAAATGTTCACAGAAATACGGTCGATGTAAATTAAATCGCAAATCCGAGAAAGGATCAAGTCTCGACAGGTTTCAAACGAGAAATGACACGCTGCAGACTTTAACGTCATGTCAGCATTGACGATGGCTTGTGCACTTTAGTTAATGCAGCGGTTCGCGGTTAGAACTTCTCGCAGTGTCTAAGTACAGAGACACGATGAGAAAACCGTCCAGTTCTCTTATCGTAAGAACGAATTTAGCAATTACGTAATGAAAATTTTACGTCACACGATAACCAGAAAAATACGCGTCATTTGAAAAAAAAGTCTTAAAACAAAAATAGGGAATTATACAACGTGCTTATTTTGCAAAAATTTTATAATATTGGGATCAGAAATTTTGTAATATTTTTATTGCGATATAATTCACAAATTATATAATGATATTATTAAGTAATGACATATATCTATTAAATAATTAGACAATAATCTAATGTAGTTTAATGTGGACACAGAGTTGTTTCACGAGCGACATGCTTGCTCATGGAACGTTATGAAAAACAAAGTATACAAGAGTTTACGCATTCATTCACGTTCAGCTAATTGCTGAATTCCGACCAAGCAATTAAATTCATTAGAACAAAATTACGGGTTAAACATATATTATCGGTATAGCAAGCCGTTTATGTCAATTTGCATTTATCATGCACAGCCTCTCCTTTCTTTCTCTGGCAATACAAAATATATTTATATTTTTGTTTTCATCAATTATAAGAATTTGTTCATATTTTTTTATATGAATAATTACTTATAAATAATGAGACATATACATATATATATATATATATGTCTCATTCCATCTCGAGTGCCATCAAGGTGACACAATTAAGATGATTGTTGAACACAATGAATATATTATTTTGCCGACTGTAAGCATATAAGTATAACTGAACAATGTGTTCATCCATAGACATCATGAAGCTAATTAATATACAAAAAAAATTTTTTAAATCGAAATATGGAGAATCCGAATTCATTCCCAAGTGACCTGATAGCCTCACTAATAAATTGATAACTTTGTTTCAATTTATTGGTGAGATAAAATAAGTAAAACATCCTTATTTTTCAAAAAATTACTTCTATTTTAAGCTAATACTTAAACTATTACAGTCTATCCTTTATCATTTTCTTTGCGAGATAAAAAGGGTAGTATCTCCCTCCCTCTTTCTCTCTCTCTCTCTCTCTCTCTCTCTCTGTATGTGTGTGTGTGTGTGTGTGTGTGTGTGTGTGTGTGTGTGTGTGTGTGTATGTGTGTTGTGTGTGTGGCTCTATATTTATTCTTTTACCAAATCCACTGAGTTTACCATTGAGTTTACCATTGATTTATCTATTGAGTTTCAATATTTGAACTATTCGTGCTTTACCCGTGAAATTTGTGATCGAACAAACGTTTCGTTTATACGTTCTTGATTAGCTCAATCTATAACATGACCGTTTCTATCCGTAATGAATCGTATACGGATCACTAAACATGACAACCGTCAGTTCATTTGAGCTTTGACTCTGTGACCATGCAATGAAGACTAAAAACTCGACACTTTCACCAAACTGACGTAATCAATTCTAAATTGCATCTCTTTAACCTGTTTCGAAAAGTTTCGTATGCCGGATAGAGTAAAAACAAAGCGGGTTTCAGGAAGTTGGTAAATTAAGAAATTAAACTAGAGAGCCTTAGAGAAATTGACTGTAATGAGTAAACTGCTTTAGATGTTAAAAATGATGCAGTGTTTTGTGATTATAACTTGTTGATCGTTTTTCTGCGCGAACATATTAAACACATTAAATAGTATTTAAGTTTCTTTGACGCAATATCGAGCGTCATTACCACCAGCTTCATTATAATGCGAGAATAAAGAAAAACGAACAGCTCAGAATTTATTATAAAGCTATTTATAAACTTTTGAAGGACACAAATTAAACAATTTATTCGCGCTGCCGTAGATAAGAATTTAATTTTTTATAATAGAAGGAGACAGCAGTTAAATAAACATTCACTTAAAACTAAAAATATCGCATAGAACTTTGCGGCAGAATTAAAAGTTCTTTAGAAGCGTTTAAATTAATATGATTTAATTTTTTTGAACACCATTTTATAAACTTTAAATATCTCCTAAACTATTTGAAAGAGAAAAATTAAATTACTAGAAAATATTATCTATTCCGTGTCAATCTTGAGGAATAATTTCTTTAAATAGTATTCAGTACAGAACATTTTGACTTTTGAATAACAACACTTACACAGAAATATTCCTCTATATTTTCCCGAAAATTAAATTACAAAAAAAAAAGACAAAATAAATAAGAGTAATAAATCGAAAAATGAAGAATTCGAATTCACCGATCTAATCGTTTAACTGTTCATCAGATTTGCAATTCCACATTATAATTAATATTTATTTCAATTTATTGATGAATTGTGCAAAAACCCACATTTTCGAGAATTAATGCATACAAAAATATAGCAAATATACTGTTATATCCTTGCACATTCGCACGGCAATGTTAGCCGGGCTTTGGCCGGTTGGCCGAGGAAAATGACAAGTGAAGATTGATGCCTAGCGACGTGTTGTTGTTGTGAACGTTTTCTCGGAGTCGACAACTTTCGTAATAGACAGAGATCTTTCTGTATTTCTTACGAATTAACGTTGGTGTTATTTTTCGAAGAGCAAGTGTGCCTTTCCTTTCCCTCTGCGCGTGTTCAGGAATGATCCGCCGGCTTATGCGGGAATGCAAGTAGTGCAACGCGAGCGTTGACTCGTCAGTGTAACAATATCTATTATGAAATATATGTATATATATACACATACATATTTTCGTTTCTGTCAACTATGACTAATTGTTCATATTTTTCTACATGAGAAAATATTTGTGTTGGAATTCATCTAGCAGTTTAAAGTTATAGATATAAATTAAAGAAATACGAATAACGAGGGTATGAATATTATTCGTGAAAAGCATATTTTTCAAAATATTCATGAGACATTTTATGTAACAATATATTTTAGAAAGTTTGAACAACACGAAATAAAAATATATTTGCTCGTATGCCTTTATTTAAATTGTTATACGATAAATGATAAGAATCTATTTTTCACAAAAAAATCTTTTTACTTAAGAAAAAGCATAGTTGTATTTTATGAACTTATGATTATACGTGTGAAAAAAATCACATTATAAGTAAAGTCACATGGTAGGTAAAAAAATTAAGCATCATTGAACTGTTAAATCTGCCACTCTTTTTATTAGAAGTATGAAAATAGTTCGAATTCAAATCGAATCGAATTTGACAGATTCGAATTTGAATAGTTCAAGCATTTTAAATCATCTATGATTCGATTTCGAAACGATCGTCTATTTTGATTGTTTTATTTATGTCTCTCTACATTTCAATATATCTTTTGCAAGTCGTGTATGCGCATACTAATTCTCGTATCTGCTTGTTCATCGAATTATTTATTATTACAAAATTTTTCTATTATTTCTGTTGTTTATAAACTGTTCTAAAATTTATGTAAATTCGTAGTTTCAACATTTCATAGATTTGCATAATGATTTTATAGAATTTAGAACAAAATTTTAAATTCCCCCTTTATTTGTATTAATTGTATTTTCCTCCGATAATTCTCCCGTTAATTGTATTTTTCTAAATTACACCAAAATATTATAATATGAGGTCAACGTAATGGCTGCATCACAAGAAGCTGATATAAAAAAAATCTAGAAAATGAACAACTCTAGGTCCATTATTTTCATTTGATAACAATTTAGGTTTGTTTTAATTTATTGATGGAGCCTTGTAGAAATGTCAAGTCTCACTTTTCAAAAATTAGATATCTATCGGCATATTGACAATATGGTACAAAATTTGTACTGAAAAATATGAAAAACATTTATATTTTACAATATTAAATGAATATTTATACGAAAAATTATTTGTTTTGAATTTTATTTGAAGCCTGAAGGTGGATACAAGGGAAACACGAATGTTGTACGCGTGTTTGTATGATATGTAAATACATAATATTATAGCCATTTGCTGACATGATAACTATTACTTTTATATATTCTCAAGACACGCTGATAAATATCCTCCCCACTTTTCGTCCAAGATCAACGATTATCACGCGATTAAGGGGAACTTTCCTCCTTGCCATTATCTCATCTGCAGAATTGCAGTGTGCGTTCGTTCGGAATGTACACATCTCGGAAAATGGAAAGCCCGAGGCAGCGCGGCCAGTTAATCACCCGGTAATAACCGCGAATTACCGTATATCGTTCGACAGGCAAAACTCCCGTCAGCAATTAAAGCAATTGCCAGCCGCTTAAGTCACTTTTCCACTCGCACGAGTTCGCTTTCCCCGCTGGCGCGTATCTGCGGGATCACGATCGCAATTTGCAATCGCATCGTTGTAAATTAACGTGTTGTAGTCCGTTTCTTGGATCATCTCCTATTTCGACGCGGGACACGCATGTTCGTGACGCAACAACCCGCAGGATACGTTATCCCTCGGAAGCGCTACCTCAGTTCCACTTCTGCTTAGGAGAGCCTAGTATCCGCAGTATCTCTAGATCTCGTATAACGCATCCGACATACGCGAGGAAGCACTTTAAACTCGGATATCTTCTCGATTGATGAAAACGAAGAAACAAAATTTTTATCATGGCTGATGAAATGTACAAATATGACAGACTGTACGCTGAGGAAAAAATTACTAAATTTTAATAAATATTTATTCGAATAATACTAATAAAATATTTACTAAATATAAATATTTATTTATTTAGTACAAAAACCACTGATTTAAATTAAGTATAATTTTCTTATAGAGTAAATATTTATGTACCGTAAGTAAATATTTCATTAGTATTATTTAAATAAATATTCATGAAAATTTAGGAATTTTTTCTTTCATACATTTTGCTGATTCGAGCGACAACTAGAAATCAATTAATTAGAACTAAACTATTAGTCTGATATAGAATTATGATAATAGTGGAGTACATTAAGATATGTAAAATACCATGTCGCAGTACGAGATAATTACGTCATTTGGGTAGGAGTTTTAGATTACGTTTTATGAATAATTTATCAAGTTTACTTAAGAGATATTTTCATTCAGTGCTACATATGGCCGACTGCTTTTAAATTTTGTTTGCGCAATCAATTGCTGGCAGTCAATATTATGAAATTAACATAAGGATTTGTGGAAATTGATTTTCTGAAATATCTATTTACAAATTTAAAAAAATTCGAAATAGAGATAGTTAAAATTATTTTACAAGAATCTCAATAAAATAGTTTTATAAAAAAACAGATATAATTAATATACAATATAAATAATTACATATATAATTATTTACATTATATATTAATTATATATA
>QKQZ01047287.1:0-10205 GCA_003595255.1 Solenopsis fugax
GGACAATACCCATCGTCGCCGACTTATAATAAAATAAACGAACCGCAGCCGGTTCGTCGCGTCACGCGTTTTTTCCGGGAGTGCCGTTTAAAGTAATTGGACTAATGGACTCGAAAGACTCTTATAGACTTAATTAATTCACGGGCGTAATTTTGGTGTATTTAACGCGAGTGTTCCGCGAGTGCAACGGGACGAGGATGCTTGACATCCGGATCTGAGAGGAGAAGGAAGTGGAGGCCTGGGAGAGGCNCGGGCCCCAGCAGAGCAATCTTGGGGTAAATATAACTTCTTATTTAAAATTAATAGCTTTTTTCCTTTTATCCGATTTCATCTTAATAACAAAAAGAATACTTAAAGAAAGAAAATTTGAATAAAATTTTAGTTGAATTTTGTAAAAGTATTTTTCGGATATGATTGCATTATTAATTATCTAATTGAAAGTCGAGTTTTGAAAATTTGACGTGCGTGTAAAAATGAATTTTTCAAATATTGATTATTTTGATCGCAGTTTTAATTTTTACATTTTATATTTGTATGTTACAGTATCATCACAGCTTCGAGGCTGAATAACTCCGCTCGTTGCTCATCAGATCTGTGAGTCAAAAATCATCTTTTATTAGAATAATTTCTTTTTCTAATTTTTATTTTCTGAATATGCAATTAAAAAATAATGAACACTTCCGCGTGTTAGATATAATATATAAATAAATTATATTTACCGCATGTTGCTCCGTGTTTCCCGATGCCTTTACTAGGTCTCCTCCTTTTCTCAAATTGTCCGAATTTTCAGTATCAAAGGTATAATATTTTTTCTTGATATAACACTCGCGAAAGCAGATCATGACGGTACTTTGCACTGCACTCTCGAAATCGAAGCTAAAAAATGCGATAACGCGAGATTTTATCAGCGAAAACATCTCATAAACATTTCAATAAATTTTTAATAAACGTATTGTTTTCGTCAGTGTCGGTTCGCGTAAGCAGATTTAACAAATGATACGAGAGTTTGTAATGATTCGAGAAGTCGATGTGACGCAAGCAGTACAAAATTGTTGAATTGAGAGCCCGCATTAGCTAAGGTGCACGCTGTTTATCGACGGCGCCGACGGGTCGTTGACCGCGCGCGCAAGGTCAAGTACGCTGTCTCAGTCTCAGCTGTCTCTCGGTCATTCAGGCACTTCCCCCTCCCCAGTCTGCCACCGCGCGCCAAGCGCCAACGCCGCCGCCGTTAGTGCCACTGGCCGCCGCCATGTTGGCTTCTCTGCTTCCGGCTTCGCCGCTGGTCGGACGTCGATCGCCGGTCGCCGCAGGTCGTTGGTTGTGCTTTTCGTATGTTTTGAGTGTCAATCGTGCGTAGATACGATAATGCTGGATGGTGCGTGAATACTGAATGTAGTAACGAACTGTTTTGATACGTAAATATTGTGTGCAGAAATGAATCCGTGATCGCAAAGTGCGCCAGCGTCGTTGTGCTCGTCGCGTCGCTTCAGGTCGAGTTTTCGCGCGCGCGCGAGTGTTCGCTCGAATGTTTCAGAAGGATTAACCGCGCGTTATCCGTGCAGTAGAATATCGCGTACGTCGAACGAGACGCTAATGGACGTCGTGCGATATTAGCTACCTCATAAATACAGAACGTTCTCGAACGGGACCGAGTCATCGGTGCGTGTTTCTCCGTTTCAAACAACTTTCGTCAACTCGAGCTATGTCACGACATCACGTGACGTCACGCGTCATCCGCTTTCTCCTTGCCGTGCCATATTTATATTTGATTGCCGGTCGGACGCTCCGTACTCTGTCAATTTTTCAAATGCAAAAAATTGTGCACGAGTACGGTGTCGAAAGTGGTGGACGCTTGTTTTAACGCGATCGTCGTAAGTCAGATCTTGATGCATAGAAACAATCGTGTTCTTCGAGATTTTAAGACACTTCGTCGCGCAATATATTAGTACCTGTTGCGTTGCGACGAGTTAAATTTTCGTACGCGTCTCGCGTTTTACTTACGTGTCGATTCGTGTATAATACGTTATCGCGCGATGTCGAAAATGTCGAATAAAGTGTATCGGGGTCGTCATGTGCGGCTGGAGGGCAGCAGAATGAGACGTCCGCGGAATTTCAACGAGAAGGCGACATCCGTAGAGCAGCTTGGTAAATTTATTAATACAATTAAAATCGAAAAAGGTCCATCGAGATGGTCGTAGTAAGATCTTGATGCTGAAATAATGTTTCTCGCGTGATTTTACATACAATTTATTTTAATCCTTTCGAGCTGTGTGCCGTTACTATTGGTTTCAAACACAGCTCTTAAATTGAACTAGAAAAATATCACAGAACTTAATTGACAATTAATTTAGTATTACTGATGTTAACTAGCATCTCTAAGTTCTCTCCACCCTTCCCACTCCTTTGGAAAAGTGAAAAATCTGTTTAGAAAAATATCATCTCGATCAGGGTTTGAACTTGGCTCTCCTGTTCCATGTAGGCGTTATTAATTATTAACTCAGTAAGTAATCAGCGCGCGGTTTCTTTAAATTTGAAGGAGTATATAAAATCACACAAACAAACATAGCACGAAGATCCAGCTACGACCGTAAAAGGCTTTCTTATTTAATTTGTATTAACTCAGTGTTTATAAATCTCGTAGGTAATGCAAGAGTGAGGTGGTTAAATAGACAAAGACATCTGTCAGATTTATTGTCTTTGTATATCTAATTCACCTTACTTCTGATCAGGGTTGAGCGTTTAATTACATGTTAAATATTAATAATCCAGAGTTGGATAAGTTTATAAATACAGAGTGTCCCAGTATTAGTGGTCATCCCCTTTTATCTTGTAAATTAACAGAGATAGACCGAATAAAAATAATATCAAATTATACAGTTTAAATTAAATTATTGTGAGTACAGAGATCACTTAAAAAAAATTGCATAACTTTTGCATGATAAAGTGAATATTTCTATATGATAAAATTTGTAGCGTTCTTTTTAATGTGTACAATGATGAATGATATATCGAAATCATTTTACAAATTATACAAATTATGTCGATTTAAATTTTCATGGGCGAATACTACCTTTTCAGTTTCTTCTGACTTCTGACTCTCGTTTTGGTGATTGACATGTAACATGTTGACATCTGATTATAAAGCAGGAGTTGGAAGTTAGCCACACTGCAGGACTGAAACTGGAAAGGTAATATTCGCCCACTTTAAATTGACATAACTTGTAAAATAATTTTTATATTGTATATCATTGTATTCATTAGGAAGAATGCTACAACTTTTATCATATAGAAATATTTTACCATGCAAAAGTTATGCATGCTCTTCGTTCTTTAACATAGATAATTTTTTGAAATGACTACTGTGCTCACAATAGAATTTAGTTCAAACTGTATAATTTGATATTATTTTTATTGTGTTTATCTCTGTTATTTTAAGAGATAAAAGGGGGTGGCCACTTATATGGGAACATACTGTATATACTTTTTTTCTAATTAAATTGAGTTAAAATTAATAGCTTATATATAAAATTAGTTTACGTTGAAGGTTACATGAACAAAAAACTAATTCAAAGTTACATTAAGATTGAATTAACTGTTAAATTAAAAGTTAATTTTGAAAAACGTTCACATTACAATACACAGTAATTTTTTAAAGTTAGATTACTCGAAATAATTATAACAATAAATTGGATCATCAAACAAATTTAATATTTTATTTGTAAATTAAGTTTAAATGAAATAATAAAGAAATATTATTTTTTATATGAAAGTATATATTTTTTCTTTTATAAAATTTTTTTTATTTACATTGATAAATTTTTAATTTTGGAGAAAGTTTATAAATTAAAGTTTGTTTAAAAAATAATATAGTTAAAGTTAAATTATTTGAAATTAACTAAGTTAAGTTAAAAGTTATTAACTTTTCAACTTTATTATTTAACTTTTAACTTTTTAAAAAGTTAGTACACAATCTTGGAATAATCTTATGTATATACATTGTAAATTATTGTACACTTATGTGTCATCTATGTAAATAATCAATAAGTCATAGAAGATTCATATTCATTAGAAATTGAAAATGAAAATTATATTCCGTTTTTTAATTTTTGATTTTAGATTTTATTTTATTAATATTTACTTTTTAGGTCTTCCCGGCGAATATCTGCTTCTGTGTATCTACCTGGAATCGAGCTCGGGGTCTTCTTCACTCATTAATGCTTCTTTTCTCGATGAGCTGCGTTGAGGTCGTCGACGAGGTACGTATGTACGTGTGATCGTTTTGAAGTCTCTGCAAGCTATGTTTTATCTTTATCTTTAGATTATTATAATGTATATTATTTTCATCTTTATTTTAGATAAAAGAAGTATTAGCTTTTTAAAATTATTCAAGATAATGTAAACAATAATGAAAATGAGTATTGTTCTTAGCTTCAATCTTCAACTTACCATTTATTTTAACAAGAGAATTTTTCAAAGTAATGACAAGGTTGCGTTCCGAATTTAGTTAATACTGAAAATCTATATGTAATGTAAAATATTTTTAATAGTGTATATTGAAACGTAACTCAGATTACACAATAATAGTACAACATAAAAACTGCTTCAAAATTATAAATTCAAAAACTTGTGGAATTTTAAAGAATTTTGTCAATCATTATATAACGTGAGTTACATATTCCTTTTATTTTTTAACTTTGATTTTTATTTATTTGTGTATTGATTCAAATCCAAAGAGGATTATTTTTGTCAGATTAAATTAATTAAAGAATTTTTGTTTTTAGAAATAAAGATTTAGAAATAAAAATATGAATATATTGTTTTCATATCTGAAATTATTTTGCTCAATATAAATATTGATATAAATATTCTTCAAAAATTATCTAAATAAAAAAAAATTTTATTTTTTATCTAGAAAAATTAAAACATGTTTATCTTATCTTTAAATAGATTATTTTAGATAAGCGCAGTACTCCAGATATAATTGTATTATACTGTATTTTATCTAAAATACTGATGGCAATAAACGCATGACAGATTCGTCAAACAAGCTGCGTGCGGTCGTAGTCGTGCTACTCGCACGCAGAATTTTCGTGGATTGATTACGTAAACGAGTTGATGTGCGGAATATACATTTGTAATTGATAACTCTAAGTATTTTCTGCATTTGCTGCGACCATTTTGTTCGTATTGCAGTATGGTCGTTCCATATTATACATTAAATTAAAACCGAGAGATTGCTGTAGCTGATCGCTACACTCAAAACGGTCGTCTCAAATTATAACATTGGTTTATAGTGAATAATCATGAAATGATAAAAGTAAACAGCATCAAGAAGAAAGTATTTGATTGATAAATGAAGAACTTTAGCACTATTTGAAGTTTCTAGACGTACAGCTTGTTTTTGAGGATTTAGGCGCGCTTTTATTGCGAGTAATAAGGATTTTAACTTTGTGTAAAAATGTTAAACATATATAGAGAGAAAGAGAGATAGAGAAAGATTACACACTCAGTTTTAAAGAGAAAATCTCGATATGTGAGTGATTATATTTTTGTTACTAATGCTTTATGGATAACTAATTAAAATAGTAGTAACAGGCGCATATAAATAAAACATAAATATATTTTAAAATACATATTAGGATATTATCGTAAATTAGAGGAAATATATTATAACAATTAACTCTATTAATTCTTACATGTAAAATATGTAATAAAATTTAGACATAAAATTTATTTAAAGTCACATTAAACGTCATTACTTACTGTACGTTACACTACTCGCACATATATATCGTAATGTATTTAATACATTGTCGAAGTCGCGAAATTAACATCTAAAAGCGATAAAATCGTCTACAATTTAACGCCTTAATTTTCTCTGTGCGTTTTTCTGCTCTGTTGAAGAAAGAGGAATTCTATAAGTATTAATTTGAGACTCCCGAAAATCTCATTCGCACTTAGCATTTTACAATGTAACGCTCAATAATGATGAAGCTAAGCTTATATTTACAATTGTTGGTAGCCAAAGCGGACTAGAATAAAGGACATTAATAAGATGGCTATGGAATCAGGAAAACTGGAGGTTGCTCCGTTCGCCTTCCAGCAAACGTCCAGCTTGCAGTTGGACGCCAGCTGGCCGAATTTGCTCTTCAGAAACTCCCAGTCGCAAAGACCCACCTGACAGCCATTGTATCGTACTGGTTTCTCCGTCAGATAAAACATCACCTTATTGCGGTTATTACCGTTGTTGCATCTGCAATGAATTTTTTTACAAAGATTAGAATTTATTAATTATTACGTTAAAATTTATTAATAACAGAATTTAAAGCGAAAGTTGAAACTGATTGACTTTGGTTATTTAATTCAGCTGATCTATTTTTTAAAGATAACGTAGTTGAAACCAATTTTAGTTGATTGCTTCGTTTAAATTTGCCTATTTAGAAAGTTTTAACTAAAGGAGATATCTTAATTTTTTGAATTAAAACATTTATAAAAAAACAACAAAAAAATCTAACACAATCTGTAAGTAAAATCATAATGAAGGTAATGAAATCAAAAATCTAGTATATAAACAAAAAAGATTTTGAAACTTGGATTTGTAGTTATAAGATTGTTAAATTCTACTTGAATACTCCAATTTAAATTAAAACTAAATGACTATGAAATCGAGCGGATCAAAATCAATCAAAATGCATAATAAGAATCAAGATAAATAATAAGAAATAATGTTCGAATAAAGTATCAAGATAAAAGATAATAAAGGCATCAGAGTTCGAGGATAAGAAGCGTGTTATTCACTTGTAAAACACTGCGATGAGATTCCCGGCGAAGGGTGATATCATCGATGTGCGCCATTGACGTCTGGCCATGTCTTTGTAATTGTAGGCGGCCAATCGCATCTGATCTTCGTTTATGCCCATCGTGGCCAGAAGATTTTGCAGGCTAACAATGTCGCTGAAGTAGAAGATGCCCGCGGGCTCGTTCGACATCTCGTCACGCGCTACATTCCTGATTAAAGCATAAATATCTTTGAACTCTTTCATGTTTCTTTTTTTTAGATCACAAAACGTAATACCAATATCAAATTTCAAGTAGGATAAATGGCCCAATTATTCAGTACTGTAATAATTTTCCAAATATTGGAAATCTGATCTTTACTTCAATTACAAGATTGAAGTTTTATTTTTAATAAAATGTTACAACATTAAATAGATTTCTCAAGAATTCAAGTAAAATTAAATACACCCAATTGTGTAATAATGTAATTTATATATTTAAGAAAACGTTAAAGCGTATAAGATCGAATTTCCAGTGTTTGGAGCATTGTCAATAATTGTCAGCTATTCACTCTCTATCTCTTTTATTTCTTCTTCGATTTCTTCTTCTAACGATGAAAGGTTCGAATGGAACGCGATTCAATAGGCTGTCTATTATTTAATAATTTGATAAATAAAAAATTTGATAGGACAAATAGGATTCTTTTAATAGGATTCTTGTAATTCGCGTGCAGGAAACGAGATTAAAATTACAATACCAGAAGTGTTGCATCATGTCGTGTAACAGAGGGCATCCCAAACGAGTGTTGATATCACGCCCGTAGCCCGCTTTGTAATAGTAATCGAGGTCCTCCCTGTACTCCAGGACGCGGAGTTCCTCCTTGCTGAAGACGGCGCACCAAGGTGAAAGTTCAGTGACAGACCAGGCCTTCTGGTATCGACACGCGTCGTACATAGCGTTGATTTTTTCTAGAAATATTTGGGCATATTTCTCGATTGTTTCCACATGCATTCAGCAAATATTCAAATTTTTATCCGCGAAGGAATTTTCGATAATTCTTGTAGATAATGTAGAATTGTTATTAGCGCAAGAATTAAATTATATATTTAGTCAAATATATCAAAATTTGATCTGCTCTTTAAGAATTTAATTTTTTATTTAAGAGATACAAGAAACTGAAAAAAGTTTTTTATATTAAAGAAATATATTTATTTTTTGTCAAACAAGAACTGAATTAGAACAAAAATATTTATTTTTTAGCATCATTTTCTATATTTAAATAAATATTAGCAAGTGTAAAATAATTTTAATATAAACTTACGAAATATTTCTTCAAATCAAAGAAATAATACTAAATAAAATTAATAAATATGTATTTAAAATAAATATATTTACTTAAAAAAAACAAATTTTTCTTCAGTACGTGATTTATCGAACGTAGATTAATGATAAATAATTAATGCGTGCACAATAATTGTGTATACGCACCAGCAGAAATATTGTATAGAAAACCGAGTCGTCTGCTGACGTTCTTCACGAGATTTTGGAACTCTAATCCGTTCTCGAATCTGGTAGGTTCCATGTTTTCGAACGATCCCTCTTTCTCTTCCTTTTTCCACACACCACACGTTTTGTACGCCTGCAAAATTAATGAGATTAGATATACTGAAGTAAACTTGATCGACTCTTCGATCTGTGTTCTAAATAAAATACAAATTTCTTTATAGAAGGAACGAAATCATCGCTTGACAAATTATTCGGTTTCTAGAAGAAGTACTTGAAATTCGAAAACTACTCAAATTTAGATTCAAGTTTTAAATATATTGGACGAAATTTTATCATGTTTTTTTTATTTGTACCAGTTTAATTTTTAAATTCTCATATCTCTTCTCTTTCTCTCTTAAAAAAACATTATGAGACTTTTACATATTTAAAGAAGTCTATTTGTATTAAAAAGTTGATTGTACAATACACAGGATATTTTAATTGACTCATCTTTTTATCTTATATTATTTTTATGCAAGTATAGAAAGCAATGTTAAACAATTTGATTTGTGATACATTAGAATTAGAATATATGTAAGTTCTTGTAATATTTATTAAGATTTTTTTTTACGAGATTGGCGTTTTTACGCTATAATGCATTATTTGTAAATTTTCAATCTCTTATAGCGTATAATTAAAAACGTACTTACAGTAAGTAAAGTGTCGTTGAGGGAAGCCTCTTCTGGAAGTACGGTTCTGCTACCGAACAGCCCTTCCATAAAAGATGCCATGCTGTCGCGAGCTTCGCTAGCACGGAACTGAAAATCAATCGCGTCCTATATATCGCCTCTATCGCTTCGTGATTTAGTCAATATTTATCGACATTTGCTTAATGGAATCCAGTTAATTAACGTCCATGTTAGATGATCTATGTATATATAATTACCCATAGAATTTAATTGTAAGATAATATTAAACTTATAATGAAATAACGCTATACGAAACAAATTTGAAGATTCAGAAAAATACACGAATATTATTCAACATGTTTACACTAAAAAAAGAAATATTGAATTTTAAGATATAAAATGTTTTATTCCTATTTCTCCGTCTTTTTAAATACTTAAAAGTATTTTAGTTTTAAACGATATTTAGATCTAAAATGTGCAAAGCTGTTAAAGATTTCAGGTTTAAACGTATATTAATGTTTTAAATCTAAAAAACCTTTTAAAACTAAAACATTTGTAAGTATTAAAAAATGAAGACAAAAATAAAACATTTTAATATCTCAAAATTAAACACTTTTTGGGAGGGTGCATACATATAAAATAGATATTTTGAAATGCACAGGTACAAAAAATTATGCGGCATATAAAATAATATACGGAGTTTTATGACATGAATTATAAATCGTCAAATTCATTGGTGTTTATATTGCAAGGCTAGGTTAAAAAGTATTTCAAATACAAAATACAAAATATTGGCACTCTTAGTATTTGAGTTATAAAATACAAAATACTGTCAATCCTTCGATTTGAAATATAAAATACAATTTATATTTTATATTTCAAATTAAAATTCAATATTTTGTATTTTATATTTGAAATCTTGTTTGCTCAGCCCTATTGTATTGACATGTTTATATTAAAAAAAGAAGTGTCGAATTTTAAGATATTAAAATGTTTTATTTCTATCTCTTTCTTTCTAAATGCTTAAAAATATTTTAATTTTAAACGTTTTAGATTTAAAATACTAAAACTTTCAAAGCTGTTAAAGATTTTAGTTTTAAACGTTTTAGTGTTTTAAATCTAAACACTGTTTCAAATTAAAACATTTTTAAGAATTTAAAAAACAAAGACAGACAGAACTGAAACATTTTAATACTTTAACCCTTAAACACACCGATTTTGTAAAATACGGAAACACATTTGCGGGTCTGAGAG
>QKQZ01047294.1:0-20961 GCA_003595255.1 Solenopsis fugax
ATATATTTGCTCCGCTGCATTCTGACGAAGACTAATTCGCCGAAGGAAATGTAGTGACTGGGCAAGATCAGAAAGATGATCGCTACGAAAACACCCGCGCACTCCTTTGATTCGCCGCTGTAACGAGTTATTTAGTGGTACTCCCCGCAGCAGCTCCGCGGTTCATCGCGCTATAATAGCTACCGAGTGCATCACGTTTCCCTCGAGGTCAACATGGTACATCCGAACCGCGTTCTCGATGTGCGCCTCGCGTTTGTTTTCTAACCGAGGAACAACACAGTACGCGTGGGCGGCAAAGTCTTTGTTGATTATCGACAATTCTTTATGATTCTTTGTTATATCACATATACATATAAACAATATAATTTTATTTCTGTATAATTTATGTTTCTCTCGTTACTAGTAATTTGCTGTAATTCTGTTCTATTTTGTAAATGAAAATATAATAAAATACCGGATTTTTTTAAATGTTAGAATACAATGATGTTAACTAATATTAACTAACTGATGTTAGAGTACTCAAGCATTACACACTGTAATATAATATAATCATTACAATGTTATAATAATTGAAACATGTAGTTTAACAGATTTTAATCATTAAATCTAGTCAGATTACATTCAACAATAACTAACAAACTATAGTTTGGTGATGCATGCATATACCTGTCTAAAACTATATTCATCATTTGTCCAAGATTTAAATTTACTCATTTCCAATTTTAATCCATTAAAATCTGTTGGCAATTTTGATTGGCATGGCTTTCTCTCTTTGTCATTGTGCACAATTGTAACCAAACTCTTGTTTCCACCTCAATAATATAGTTTCGCGAAAAAATCTAAACAATTTATGAGCGTTTAATGATTTGATACTCTGACACGTCGTATTAAACCAATCAAAGGGTTATACATTATAATTTATACTGTAACTTCAATATCGGAAAATTTATACCAAATTTCTCTTGTTACAAATTTAATAAGACCAGAACAAAATAAAAGTGAATCGATGTGTCGAAAGTTTTACGTACACAATGTACACAATTATTCAAGTTCCAAAACGCGTCACAGATTCAATTCAGACGAACTGGCGACAGGAAAGAGACCGACAAAACCGCGTTTGGATGCACGCCGCCGTTCTGCGTGATCAGATATGCACGCAACCGATGCGACGTGCCGTTACGCGCGTCCGTAGGCGTGCACGCGCGTACAACAACACGTGGGCGCATCGTATGCACTCCCTGCGATGCACCTCGCGCGTGACCATCATCGGTACAACGAAGGCATACCTACACGCCGCTACGCGTGTTGCTATGAAACGTAGACTGAAAAGTGCATGATTTTGATACGTTCGATTTTCGATGTTATAAATACGATGTTAAAAATATTTGCCGATTGTCGCGTTTCCATCGTCCCGAATAATTACGGAGATCATTTTCGTGTGGCTGCACTATCGAAATCCAATATCAGTAAATTATGCTGGTTTTAATCTTTGGAATAAAATGTGTAATGCGCATCACATGCGATGTGTATTGGAAAAGCACTCGCACGAACATCAAATATTTAGACGTAATTACTTGTTATTTATAGTTAGTGTCGAATCGTGAAATTATTGTTTACAATTTCTCTTTATATGCTGATTTAAAATTTAATGATTTGAATCATTGTGTTATCGTCTGAAAACTGATGCAAAGAATGCAAAGAATATTTCAAAGTTTAATATAACCACTCTTGTGCGACACACCGTTTAATATTTTGATGTGGTGCAACATACGCGAACTACACCATGAATTTATGTTTTAAGGCTTCCCGCATCGAACGAAAAACATGTATCCTATAAAATTGTAACCCGACTTCTCATAAAACAGTTTCTTGATACGACGATTGTTGAAACACGATTTCGAGCGAGATTTTAAGTCGCGACGTGAGCATCGTGTTTCTTGTCCAGAACGAGACATTGAAATATAGCACACAATATAAGTTTCAACACGTACGTTTTGCATTACAGAAGCAATGCGTTACGAAATAGACAAGCATGAATGCGTTGAAATGAAGAATTTCATTTCCGCGAAAGCTGTAGTTTTATCATGTTGCTAGACATGTTGCTTCACTCTTTTTATGATATTAAGTGAACTGTTTAATTCAATGTAATATATATTTAAATTCTCTTATAAATTAATATTAATTTGATTTAAAAAAAATAATAATTCACGCGAAGGACTTTATTTGCGATTGTTGAAAGAGAGAAATTGTCATACGAAACGTTGTGGCGAAATGCGTATATAAAATACCATACTTCTAGGATGTCTCGTGTAAAGATTAGATAAACTTTTAACGGAGTACAAACTTTCTCAAAAGGACTATAACGCTCCCTACGGATACGATCCTAAGAAGATCTCGATCCCGGAGGATACTTGTTCGCGAATGGCCGTGTAAATAATGATACACACAACGTGCTACCGATCGCGCGACTTTCGATACGATAAATTGGGGAACTCCATTATCGTCCTCGAACGAGTCGAGGGTGATTCGAAAGAACAACGGAGTTTCTCCGATCAAGAGTCTCCAGAGGAATCTCTGTCCTTCCGAGAAGAAAGAGTACCCTGCCGGTCTCTTCCGCTCCCTTATTTTCTCCTTCTCTTTATATTTTTATCCTTCGCTTCAACGTCTAGTGAAGATCTCTTCAGCTCGTCGTCATCGAAATCACATCTCTTACACGGCAAACAAGTAGGTACATATCGGACCGCGAATCAAGACACCTTTATCGCGTTTCCCTCGTGGAACGATTTTTGCCCCATTTAACTTTGATTATGAGTCGCCTTGCGTTATACGAGTTTCAGTCCGCGACGGTGGCTTAAGGGCAGCGGCAATCGCCGTCGGAAATCTACAGCATTCGCCGCCAGTATCTTCGCTGCGCGCACGTGCAAAGGTTAAAGACCCATGAAGGTATCCTATTCTCAGTACGCTCCCTCCTACCAACATACATACGCACATACACATACATATACACACATTCATACGCTTTTCTTACTATGTAAATAATTTATCCAAAATCTCTTTAATTAAAAAAAAATTTTTAACAGATAAATAAAGATCGATATGTAATATGTGTGAAAATTTCGGAATAAATACACAAGACAATTTTCGAGTGAATTACCGATCTAACATAAATGTACGAATTCTTTCGGAAAATATGATTCCAAAATTATTTTTAAAAATACAAAATTATAAAAAAAGAAAAAAGTAAGGCACTAAATTGTCATTAACATTATCATATTTTCATGTTGTTATTATTAATCTAGTATCTTTAATATTCTAAAAATATTAGTATTTGAAATATAAGAAAATACTCGTGTGCGCATGAAAATATATCTTGATAAGTACTCAGAATATATATTTAATGGCCGTTCAGATACGTATTCCTCGTTCAGTATGTCATAGATGGATCAAGGAAGATTATCATCCATATTCTGCGTCAATAAAAAAATGCTATATAAATTCTACACGTTTTCTGATAATATAAATGTCATTCGGGGATCACGTATATACGACTATATTTAGCGAGCTAAGAGATATATGCAGATGGAAAGCTCTGAGACGCTTCAAATCCTGCACCGCCTATCTATATTATGTCGATAGTAAGATGCTATTATCGGAAGATAAGGGTTAAATTTATCCTTGAACGAACCTGGGTTCTCATCTTGACAATGTTATTGTTCGTATGTCCTGGCTTCGAGAGCGATGAAATGAAAATACAAAAGAAATGCAGTAGAACTGCAAATTTCGCGAATAATTGTACTTGAATTTTGGTCAGCTAGTAACGGACATCTCGATACTCGCGTCAATTTGAGAATCGTATTTCAAAATCAATTTATCTTCAGTTTTTCCCGCCATTTCGATAGACTGCGTGTCGTGGATTGCAGCGCTAAAATCCCCCTATCCCCGTTTATTTTTTCATGCCTCGAAAGAACGCGTCCTCGATTTTTTTCTTTTTCATTCCCTTTCTTCCTTATTCTTAGCCTTTCTTTAATTTTTGGTGCGTCTTTAAATCACGATTAAATTACGACGTTGCAAAATCTCACGTAATAAGATAGGAGCGAATACAGACTCACCGAGATTGTGTTGCTTTCGTAGCTTTGCGCAGTGATTTACGAAAAACGGTCACTCACCTGTAACAAAAAGAAAAAGATATATGTTAGTATGAACAACGGAAAATTTATTTGTTCTGTCGTAATTTCTCTATTGTCAGAAACGTTGGGTCGCCTTGGATTATTCTGCAGTTTCACGCCACGCAGCAATTTGATCTTTACTCTGTCATTAATGAACTGACTCATCTAATTCATCTGCGTTGTACAGTAAGAATGTCTTGTTATCTCTTGTGGAGATTTTTATTTTATTCTATTAGGGCTGTTAGGGTTTCCGACAAATTCTTAATTACGATGCGTCCACATTTTATATTTTCGATTATCCAGCAAATTTGCCTATCCCTGTTATTTCCCGTAATAAAAACTGCGCGCCAACTTTTTCCTATTGCGGAGAAACAGGATACGGAGCGATTTTCATGATGGAGAAAAAAGAGAACACGGAAAAGACAGCGAAAAAAAAAGAAAAAAAAAGACGGAAAGAAAAGAATAATAAATAAAGGAAAGAAGAAAAGGAAGAAGGAAAGAAAGAAGAATACCGAATTCGTTACTTCACGGAATTGAGTCGTACGGTTCGCAATCTTATATTACACCTACTTTTCACCGCTGCGCGTACATTTGTTATCAAGGTTGGCATACGAAACTCGAAGAGGAAACTGAGGTCGGCGTTGTTTAAAATAAAAGCTAGGGTCTCAAAAATCGCTCTCAAGCTCCTCGAACGTTTCGTTCTAAACATTACAACGAGGTCACGCTGACGGTCTAATAGCGCAATTACATAATGCATAGATTTTTGCTGGACCGTAACGAGTTAATACAAGCCGTTCTGACAGATGTCGGCGCCAGTTGTGAGAGTCGCTGTTGCGCCGCATGCACAAGAGCGCGCGTGTTTGTATGTATGTACATACATACAATGCGAGACACACGACCCATATACGATACGAGCACGAGGGCGCCCAACGCACGAGGTGGGTGGTCGTTCGGGATTCGCATCGCAGGTTGAGCACCTCTACCGCCGAACAAATGAATGAGTGTGGGCGAACACGTGACTGGAGAGGCAAGAGCGCGCCGCTCTGATCCCTCCCTGTCCCCTCCGCCACCCCGCTCCCTCATCGCTCGCTCTCTCATCGACGTCCTCTCTTTTCCTCCCGCGCTTTTCTTTCGCGCAACAGAGATGACTCTTGGCTACGCGAGACAAACTATGCCTCGGCCAGGATTGGCTTTAGACAATGAACAAGACACGGCATAAGTAGACATCCTTTTTACAATAGGAGAGATGAAGAAGTTCTCTCATGTCACTTGTATAGCGATTCACACGATTCTTAATTGTTCGAGAACAATTAAATTTAATTCTCGCGAACTACTCTTATCCCGAGAGATATCTATAATGGAGTAGGTAATATTCCGAGCCAATATTTACATGTTAAATATAAATCAATGATACGTCGCATTACAATATCTCTTTGTGTTTACTGTAAATATTTTATTAAAGATAAGTTCATGAAAACTCATTTCATACTCTGATCGTGTGAATATAAAATACGTGCTATAAATGTATTATTTTATTAAACTTTGCAATCAAGCGAGAGGCAAAAAACTACTACAAAAATAAAATACAATACTTAAGCTATAGTATCTTAAAGTTTATAAAAGAAGTAACATTAAACGACAATTTCGTCGAAGAAAAACGTTTTCAACACTGATAAAAAATCCATTAATATTATAATGATACCGCATACATAATCATTACACGGTAAAGCTTTTATAATCTCCCAGATTACACCATATAAGTTCGCTGTACATACCATAAAATGCAACAGGATTACTTCTAATATGATAAACAAACGTTTTCCAATACAGTTTGAACTGTTTATCCGAGGTGATTATAAAGAGTGAATTGCATAAATCCGTGGCTTCAAGTTGCGGCGGTGGCTCGTTTAACTCCGGAAGATGTTAACTTCCACGACCGGACAGTTTTTCTTCTCCCTCTGCCCCATCTCCCCTGAGTACCGCGACGTAATCTTGTAAACGCACTGCGTTCTCTTCCGCACTTCTTCCTTTTTACAGCGACTTTTTGCGCTCGTCGGGAGAGCACCGCTTTGCTCGAAGCCGCCTTTTACGCCGCGACGCGGCCGGAAAATTGCAGCGAGATAAAAGTTTAAAGTCGCTCAGCGTTTACAAAACGCTAGTTGATGCGATAGCGCGTATAGAAGCGAAGTTTGTCCCTCTTTTTGGAGAATGGAAGAGATTCTTCTCTAGGGAAGAAATACATACCGCCGAGACATAACCATTGAAAATTAAGAGAAACAATAAATCCGCAATCGGATCGCACCCGATAGCATTGACGGGGAAAAAAAAGAAAACCGTTATTAAATTCTCTAGAATATTTAACTGTAATTAAGTACATGTATCTATTTATTCATCATAATAATTATTACACGTATCTATTTATTTAATTATTATATATAGAAATTTTATATATTTTAATGCATGAATTAAGTCAATCAATTTTTATATTTGCACCAAATTTGTTTTTAACAAACACAAGCGATAAAAATAAATAAAATAAGAAATGGTTAGTTTTGTAAGTATAACAAAAAGTTTAAATTTTTTGGAGTGAAATGTATCACTCTTTGCTGGAGTGAATAGGAGATCACTCCATCTGGAGTGTTTTTTTACTCTTACGGAGTGAATATGTTCACTCCTTGTAATGGAGTGAACAAACTCACTCTTACTAGGAGTGATCAACATTCACTCCTATAAGAGTGAAATTTCCGATAAAAGTTGTGTATGGAGTGATTCTTGGAGTGATTTTTCACTCCTTAAGAGTGAAAAATTTACTCTAATTTCGAAGTAAATGCTTCACTCTTTCCTTGAAAATTCGCTCTTACCGGACTGGCGCAACTTTCACGATCGCTAGGAGTGACATTTCACTTTTTTAGAGTGAAATTTTACTTCTAAAAATTTAGAGTGTGTATATATATATATATATATATCCATTCTCATGTTCTTTATCTTCACCTGTCTATGAGGCTTTGTCCAAATAAACAAAAATTATCTTCGCTAATTGGTACTTAGCAGAATGAAGTTGCAGTTTTGCAAAGATCGACGAAATTCTCGAGTTGATTTATTACGCCACTTTTAAAAGAAGCTTGTATGGTAAATATCTCCCGCGTTAAAAAAACCGCGCCAGACGCCGAGAATGCGTCGTGACTCAAGCTTACGTAATCGCACGTACTTACGTCGTGTATGCATATCGCGTGCACGCGTGTTGCCCTGCCGTCGTGTGTCGTGCTTGCGTGCGCACGTCCGATGTAGACGGCACGGTCCCTGTTTGCAATGACTAATACACGTAATATTGCCTCGGCACACACATTATACAGCGTCTTCCGTCCGCGTTTTGACGCACGGCCATGCGAGGATGTGCGCATTAGAGCGCACTAATACCGGGTGTCCGTCGAGTTCACTGTGTTTCGTCATTGCTTAGGTTTTTCATCGGATTTCCCCTTTAAAAGTCCGACGACAGACCGACTTTTTATTTTGTACCATTGAATATCGTATAATCATATAAGAAATGGAATTTCCACTCATATATAACTCTGTTTCAATTCATTATTAATAAAAGAAAGGATACTATATAATATGTTATCCATTTTTAGCATGCTCTTGAAACTTAACTCATTTTAAAAGTTTTAAGAAGGACTCACAAAATTCAATACTCAAAAGAAAACAAGCGGCAATGAGAGTCGACGCGGTTGTTAATGCGTGTCCATAATTCTTCTTGTTTATTAACAAATTAACATTAGATATGTCCCACTTTCAAATTTCAAGATATACCATTCGGATTGTGACAGACAAAAATACATTTGACAACGCTATATGATGCGGAGGAAGTTACGTTTACTGTTTTTTCGCTGAAGATGATCCAAACTCGGATCGAAACGTTCGGACATATCTAATGTTAATTTGTTAATAAACAAGAAGAATTATGGACACGCATTAACAACCGCGTCGACTCTCATTGCCGCTTGTTNCTTGTTTTTTGAGTATTAACTCATTTTCTTTACATTGTGATAAAAATCTAATAATCATCATAGGATGAAAATGCACAAGCTATCAACGCATTACTTATAACTCATTTATATAATTCGGGCGCGATTGAAAAATAAAAGACCGTAATATACAAGAGAGACGTGTCTATGCATATGCCTGTGTACAGATGTATCCGCAATCTCCACGAATACTGGCATACCGAGGATGGAGAATAATGAATATGAGAAACCGGAAGATCCAATATTCAGCGGCTATATTCCATTTTCAGGCAATTATCGGTTTATTTAATTGAACTATTAATTGGATCGTCCGACGTAACGCACACGTCGCGCTACCGTACTTGTGATCAAATTGAATAAACGTCGTGCAAGATTACTTGGGTAAACGTCGATTGATTTTAGCTTTTATTCGAAGAATGAGAAACGTACGAGTACCCGATAGTTTAGAGTATTCGATATTTCATTTGAATATGGTCGAGCCGACTCGAAAGACGTTTCGCAATTTCAGATTATACAAAACACAAAATAGATTTTGCTTGTCTGCTGTACTGAAGAGATTTGAATTTTATGAATATTTGTGCATCTTTTAAAGATGCTGTAAAGATGCTTAATGAGTTAACTGAGAAAAACCACAATGAAAAAGGCAACAAGACGCCTGCAATTTGAAAGATTTCGAATAATAATGCAACAGTCGATATAATCAAATGACTGTCAAAATTTCATTATGTTTTTCACAGATTTAAAATAGATATATAGTATGTAACTGTTTACCCTGCAAATCATAATCACATTTAATTATAAACTTATACAATTTGTAATTAATTCCATTGTAAGAAAAAGACTAATAAATAAAAAAGCTTTTTCATTTCCTATTTATGTGATATCTGTCACATTTTCTATTCTCTTTTTCTCTCTCTATCTCATTAGCTTATAAAATTATCAGGAAAATTTTTTATCATATTGCAACACACACATACACGTACTAAGGGAGGAAGATAGATAGATAGATAGATAGAGAGAGAGAGAGAAGAGGAGGGAGGAGAAATAAATACGGAAATATTTACAATCAGAAATAATAAAGGCAACAATCTCATATGTACAATATGAGATAATCAAAACATTTTTGTTTGCTAATTAAATTCGCTTTCCGCTTTAAAAACTTCAGTACTGAACCCAGGAGGATACGTTTTTTTCGACACAACTTCACAAACAAATTGCGCGCAGACCAGCAACGTGCGCAATTTCTGTTGATCTCCACCAAAGGTAGTTAAAACATTTTATAACGACACGGAAGGGAGTACGCGCGCACTCTCGCCGACTCAATTATTTTTGCACAGTCCGCGACGCCCCGAAAATCATTTCTCGTTGAATTTTGTCACGCGAAAGGTCAAAAGATTCACCGGTCGTGGAAAAATTCCAGCGTGAATTTCTTTGCATTTTCCGGAACATCGACTCCGAAATAGAGCGAGCGATGAGCTCGTTTTGCGCTTGCTTCGAAGACTCACAAGCTTGATTTATTTTATGGAAACGGTCATGTCTCAGTGACGCTGCAGTTGCGCTTCAGAATATTATTTGTGGAATATAAAAATTCAAAAAAAGCTTTAGAATTTATAGATCTGGGAATGTACGTGTCTCTAAAAGATGGCAAATGCACAGTGTATACATATATACATGTATTTTACATAATATAATATGCAAAATGTATCAAATAAATTATTCTGATTGCATAGAACGCCTTTTCAATTTACTCAAAGACGATATCTTTGTAACATTCGCATTTCCTGTGTATAATAATACACTTGAAAATGTATACGTTCCGGAATCCGGAATTCGGAATGCGAATCGAAAGTGCGTAGCACACGTTCGGATTCCCGCGCGAGATACCGGCTCTCCTCTTCCCCTCCATCTTTTTACTTTTTTTCTATCGCCCCAGCAATTGGAATTGAGTCGTGACGAGTCCCGTCGGTGGTTTTAGTCGGCAGATCCCTGAAAATCCCCGTCGGGATCGTTGACCCCCTCCCGAGCATCCTGCGAGTTCCGGAGTGGTAAAAGGAAGAGCAGCGAATTGCGATGGTGAGAGAGGGAAGGAAGAGCGGGAGGACGGGGAACGTGGCACAGAGAGGATGGAGAGGTGTATTCCACATCGATACTCTCTTACTCAAGCTATCCTCTCGCAATATCGTCTGGTATATCGCCATCGCGTCTGATCGAACTGGTAGTTTATACCTATACGACTCATAACGATTCAAGCGTGGGAAAGAAAGGGGCATGTGCCTCTGTTTCTCTTTCTCTCTCTCTCTCTCTCTTTACCTCTTTCTCTCCGACAATATCCACTTCGGAGAGGGACCAAACTTGAAAATGCTAGGCAATTGAACGAGGTTAAACAAGGTGATCTCGCTGGTGATTCCCGAGTCGAATGAAGCTTCTTCCACACGAAATAGAAAATCTAAACGATGTTATATAATATTTCGATAACCACACTTATATATCACCGATGCGCCAATTTGACGCGCATTATCGATCGATTTTTACTTTTATTAAATCGGAAAGAAAAATTTATTAAATCAGAAATAAAATTTATTTTAAATAAAATGAAAATTAAACACTTTATCTATTTATACCCTCATCAATAACTACAAACATAAAAATTAAATATTCTATTTATGGCATTATTAAAACTAATATTTAATAATTTTTTCTCCAGAAGTTTCCTTACTTATATTCTTAAATTTTTAATATTTTAATGAAATGTTTTAGGAAAGTGTATTTTAATGCCTCTAAAGACCCGGTTACACTAATGTTATTTTAAGCGAAACTTAAATATATATGTACCTGTCTTTATCTTTCTTTCTAAATAAATACAGACATATATTTAAGACATATATAATCTCACTTAAAGCTAAAATAATGTCGGTGCAACCAGGCCTAAATATCTTCACTGGCTTCACAATCATAAATCTATTTTTATTTAATTATAATTTTCCGACTCTTTCATTCTCTATATTAAAACAATTATTTTAATTATTTTCTCTACTACTTTTGCAGAAAGTAGTACCTGACTTTCGAAACCTTCCGTATGATATTTCGTTTGCACTACTTCCGCACGACATCGGTCATTCTACGTTCAAGATATCGATTTATCATAACGACTTAAAAATCTTCTCCAACAGATTGCATGACCTTCTCGAGCAACGATGAGGAATCTGTTACGCGGATCGGCTTCGTTGGGGTTTTAATCCCTTAATGGATCTGACAAGAGTGATTATCCGCGCGCGTCCTTCGGCCAGTATAATCACGCCTGCCATTCCCGCGCCGGAAATCAATCATGCGAATTAATAACGTTACGAATCCGCAGGCTGTTATAAATCATTCGATGCAATGCGCGAAAATGAACCCGGCTCTTCTCAGATGGATGTAAACATGGATGTAAACATAGAGAGTGTCGTATACAACAAAATATTCATGACAAAAACACTGCGTTGATCACTTATTTTGAAATTAATCTAGACTCGGCTTTTAAGTATTATAAACACCATTAAAATACAGTTGTAAACTAATAAATAAATTGTCAAATATAATAATATTTTTGAAATTTTCCATATAACATTCCATATTGTGATTATACATGTGCTCCATACGATATGTTATGAGGTATATTATAAATATATACATTTTATAGTTATTACATATATACATAACATATCTCGACCGCTTTGTAAAATCCAAACTGACAAATAAATGCAATGGCAGAACGGGGCACGCGGTTCACTGTACCCCGCCCCCTGAAAGTGTCATTGACGCGCTAACAGGTTCCCAGGCGGGATCGATGGCGCGTTCTTGTGTGCGGACAAAAAATTACTAGTTACCGATACGCCACAATTGAAACGGACAAAAATGGAAGCGTCGGCGAATGCTGAATCGAGCCCGAAATAAAAACGGCGACACAATCGTGGAAACGTAATTAATGAAAATATTTCGTTGCATCCGTCTTTTTTTTTTTTATTTAGCTAGTTAGATGAAGATCCCATGCATAATATTGATCTCTCGGTTGATTTAAAGAGCAATAATTATTGAATGTATTGTATCCCAGATAATTAGGGTTATCTAATGAATGTAGCATCGCAGAAGCGTCATCGCACAAATATATAAAAATATTTTCTAATATGCTTTAATGATTAGATTGTTTTATTAATTTGCTTTAATCATAGTCTTATGATAAAATAGCCAGGCACCTTGGAAGATATTTCTTTCTTCTTTTCTCTTTAGAGTATATTTTTTAATATACTTACAAGTTTGCAAAGTTGTCATTTAATTATTTGTTTAATCACACACAAATAAAATTTATTTTGCACTTTTTAACTCTCCTTATTATACTTATTAAAATATTAACTATCAAAAATAAAGAAATGTAAAAAGCTGCGTTTCAAATTTTTACGAAAGAGACAAAAATGATTTTAAATTCGACATTTAAATTAATCCTAACAGCTTGAACATAAAATGGAATGTAAATTTGATGCGGGGATATCAGCTTTTTATATGAAAGACACCCTATAGATGCCTGCGGGTAAAATGATGTCGGAAAGAAATCGCATCCCGCGGAATCCGAACAGCCGCGGAAAAACGACGCAACGGAATTCCCGACGAAGTGCACCGGTTTTACGAGGGCTCTTCGCGAATCAGCCTCGGCCTTCTATCCCTATTCCACTTTGTTTACCTTATTCCCTTATTCCTTGCATCTCGCATCTTGCTGTTATATAGAGTGTACAAAAAAATAACGAACTTTGAGTAAAAAGTAAAAAAAAGTCATACTACAACATTATCGAGATACCGCAATTTAGATTCGATTATCAAAAACTGATTGTTATTCAATCAAAAAGTTGATTGAATATATTCACCATTTTTATGTGTTTTCTACAGCACAATTTTATAACAAATATTCGAATATACACAGGTTCGCTTGATGACTAAAGTTGAAAAAGATTAAAGCTTATTTTCACTTTTCATTTAATACTCAAAGCCAAATGTATTGGTAATACTATGAAGTAAACGAAAATATCGAATGTGTTCTCTCTTATTAATAGTAATGTAATTAATAGTTATTCTACGATCACTGCTAAATTGATCTTCATAAATAAAATTGTCAAAAAAAGAATCCTTTAGACGCGCGCGCGCATGAAAATCGTCTTCTGCACACCCTATGTATTGGCACCCTTCCCGTGTCTCTCTGCCCTTCACAGAGTGTCGTCAATCTTCAGCTGCAGCTCCTTCGAATTCCGCTTACTGTCATCGTTCGCATTTCTCATGACCTACGCACGATGCGGACTGGATTTGGCAAACGTCGCGAAAGGAAACTTTATTCCCAGACTGTTAACGCTGGTACGGTTCGAACAAGGTGATTCGTCTTCTCTGTTTCGCGTCCTATTCTTCATTTATCATCGAGACCCGAAATTTATCGGAATAATATTAATGTTTTATGATTGCGAAATCGATTTCATATTCGCTAATCTGCAAGAAATTTTAAATTATGTTTTATAAATAACATTATCTTATTTCCTTTTAATTTCTTATATAAATAAATTACTTAATACGTAACTTTTTTTCGAACCTTATTCGAGCTATGAAACTTTAAAAAATTGTTCTTAAACGTTGGCTGAAGATAAATTGAATAGTTCATAGTAAGATAAATGTAATGCCACAACGTTGTAAATCAAAATGGATCGAACGCAGGAGTGATAACACTTTTAAACAAATTGATTAATTTATATTTCGAATATTTCATCCGATTCCTTGATTTCCCGAAAAACGTGGATTTTTGCAAACAGTGAACGTTGGGATTAAACGACCCGTTGAGCACTTGTACCACGAATGAAATATGCCGAGTGTACGCGTTTCCCATCCCGTTTCGCGAAAATCGTTTCGTGAGATGGAAAAGATCGATCGTATCGCGCAGCATGGCGATTATCCGACGCTGCTTTCGTATTCTCCTCGGAAACAAGCGGCTGCGCGCGCGCGCAAATGCACGGTTATACCGTCTACCAATTTGCTATTCAATCAAGCAGATCACTGGAATGCAGTTTAAAGTTGTTCCATCCCAATCTCGTCTTCACGAGTTTCGCACAATTTCGCATGGATGTACGTATATACATATATATATACAATACATGTATGAATGTGTGTGTGTGTGTGTGTGTGTGTGTGTGTGTGTGTGTGTGTGTGTGTGTGTGAGTGTGTGTCTGTGCATATATACATACACATCCGTTTCCAATTTCTCTTTTCCGGAAGAGTCCGCTGATCCACCTTGCAAGGAAACGTGGTTGCGCAGCAACCGAGATTCGTCGTCTCCGTGGTCTCGTCTGCGGTGAGATGTAGAAAATAAGCGAACGAACGGAATCGAGATGGAAGGAAGATATACCCAATTGTACTGTTCTTTATTATCGAGACATTCATGCGAAAGAATCGGAGATCGTTTACAAATCATGCTCGTAATTTGTTGCTTGTACGGCGNATCATGCTCGTAATTTGTTGCTTGTACGGCGGTAAACATGCAAGAGCTTTCGTGGAAAATAAAATAAATCTTGGAAAATAAAATAAATTCTTTAAAAATAGAATAAATAAAAATGAGCAAAATAGCAATTATAAAAATTGTAATAATAAAAATATAATTAAAAAAATTTTTTTTTAATCCCTACATTATTTTAGACTGCCTTTAGTAAACAAATTCGCGCTTTTATCAAAGTTATGACCAGGGTGACATAGGACTATTAACATTTAGCATTGTAAAATAGAAACGTAATGTGCAATTTATAAAAAAGTATAAAAGTAATATTTTCCGCTATTCTATAAGCTGATTCCTGTGCGCAAAACGAATTGCACAAATATACGTACGCCGAAACTAAATGCGTGAAAGTATACTTCACAACAATCAAAAAATTAATAGAAATAAAATATTTAATTTACAAATATTTTGAAATGTATTTCAATCGTAAAACCAGTAATAAAAAATACCGTATAATTTTTTACCGCTAATATTTTACTTTTAAAAATGGTGCAAAAATCCGCGGTGGTCTGTTTATTATTTAAAATTTCGGCTTATTAAATGCAATCAACCGTAGTATGAAAATATTTGGCGCGCATTGTTCGTCTCGTAAAGGGCGCCTACGTAATTAATCACGTCGTATCTTTATGCATCTCCGGTCGAGTAACGAGATTATGTTCCCCATTCGCATGCATACCGTCCCAGATCCATAATCGTCGCCGTCGAAAGACTCGCTTTTACGATAGATCTTTTTTTCGCTTTTTCAAGCGGGAAACGCAAATTGTTTATGTATGAGAACGCTCTCGTACGTGTGTGCGCGCGTGTGAGTATGGGCTCATGGAAATTACTCCCGAAGTATAGTCATGAGCGGTATAGCCAACATGGTGGAACCCCGAATCTAGGAGGAAAATGTCGCGGCGATGGAAATTCAGCGGTTAGTAATTATATTCGTAGAAGCGGTTTTTCTGAGGAGCAAAGAGATTATTTCCCAAGTATATTTTGGGATGTAAAATCAAGGGAGAGAAACAGCGAGAAAAACTAAGTAGTTAATAATTTTCTGAAAATTTTTCGAGGACTCGTTAAGATTTTATACAATGTTTCTACAATGCTTTAAGTTGACAAAAATACTAAATTGATGCTAAATTAATTAATTTAAAAAAATATACAGAAAATTAAAGATTTAAAATTATCGCTTTAGCAACATTATAATACTGTCCTCGCATATCAAATGTTATCGTAATCTCATTTTCAATATCTGCATCAAACTTTATAAATCGGAATAACAAAGACATTTTCTTTAAAAATAATCGAATTGAATAATGATATTGATACAATTCTTGAAAGTTAATAGATTATCATATATAAAATCGCATACTCTCCGTAACGAAAGTATAGTTTTTTTCTGATAGGAAAATCACTTTTTCCAAGAGGAAACTTTTTCTGCGGCATAAATGCTTTTTCTGAAAGGAAAGCTTTTTTGGAAAGAATTATCGAGATGGAAGTATTGATCATGAGATTGATCGAATTTACGTGAACACAAGTACGACACAGGCTGAACGCAACGAACCTGTCACTCCGCCTTCGAAGTAACGAAGGCAGACGGAGAGTAAATTTCACAGGCGCTCCTTCGTCTCTCTTTTTCTCCGTCTTTCTCTCTCCAACTGTGTTTCTCTCTATTTGCCGTTTTGGAAGGCCAAGGAAGCCGATAAACGGTCTAGACCCGATACGATTAGCCCGCGGATAGGTCGAAGGTGATAAACTTTAGAGATGACGCCAGTGCAAGCCACGAACTTATAAACGATACGAATAAAATATTGTTTGCGGTTGACCCTTTGAGAGTTTCGAAAGATGAATCTATTATTTATTATTTAAAACTTACTAGTATTTCTGTTCAGAATTTATTGACTTTTCAAACGTATCAATTTTATGAAAACTCTGATTTATTTTTACATTTTTATAAAATGTAAAATATCTATATGTTCACATCTATATGTTCAATATCTATAATTCACATTTTATAATATATTGGATGCGGGCGTCTGATTAAATTGACATTACTCTTATATCAGCTCTCATATAAATGATCCCTGATTAATAATGGTCTGTATACAGCATTATCCATTGAAAATTATAAAAGCGAAAATTATGTTTTACGATTTCCTCTTGTTAAAATTTTATTTATCGCATTTTCATCGTGAACGCAGTTTTATGTTGCGTGAAAATTCCTGCATGTCAAACAAATTACGCATGTGTTTTATCTCTACTTCGAAAACTGAATATATTATTTCGCTAGAATTTCTGTTATCTACTCAATGTATTATATTTCTTTTTTTTTTTGTTACGTATTTAAAGAAGAGAATTTAAAGTTTTACGGACGCGATCACTATAATACAAACATAACAGATATGACTCTATTTGGAATTACTGGGTCAGGAAGAGTTAAGGAATTATCAATCTTACTGTAAGCATCTTACACTGCACGAATGCAATTTCCGCCATCGATCGAAGAGGAAGTAGCAGATACAAAATTGATATAGTTTAATCGGTTCTGAAACTAGATCGCAGATAGCACTGGAGATACTGATAGCGCCGTTTTACGGAAATCGTGAAAACTTTTACGAGAGTATTCGCGATCCAGATATGGAAATACGCGCGATTGGTATAACTACTGTAAGAAGACGTTGTAAGACGACAGAATGCCTGGACAATCGAAGAGCAGGTTCGTAAAGTGCATAGTAGATAAAAGACATCAAATCTGAATAAGGGAAAGATACAATCGATTGCGATTAATGATATTAATCTTGTCTTGTGTACCTCTTCGAGTACTGTACTTTAAAGAAGAGCCTTTTGCAACAGCGCATTCCGGATGTACCATTCCAATAGCGCAGCTATTTAAACTGCTTGTAAATCATAACGTATCGTGAGTCTAGATAAGAATTATCAAGACAGTTCATTGCCGTAAACTTCGAATCTACAAGCGTTTGTATAAAGGCATACTATTGCAAAGATACTTTAATAACTTTCTCTTCTAACGGACTTCCAAGTTAATAAGGGGACGTATAATTTTCCCTCCTTCCGCTACATCGGAGAGAGTAGTTGTTTGTGGTGTGAGGTAAATTAGTATAATAAAAGCGTCGTTCATTAACCCGACTACTTCTCAATCTACTCTTCAATCCTGCCCGAAGATCTAAATTTCTTGTAGAAATCCCACTAATTAATCAGGAATATAACTTCGTGACGGCACAGTGAGAGCTGATGATCGGCGTAATTCTAAGTTTTTGCGGTGTTTGAAAAATGACAAATGGAAAGCGGGACGGCCGGAAGCAGCCTGTTCGCGGAATCACAAGAATCGGGATCATCAACTATTAAGCAAGCCTTTCGTTACAAGTGCACGCATATACGCAACCCGTATTTAATTGCGCGCATATAGACAGATTCGAAAGCACATGCACTCGCAAAGAAGTCGTGAATGAATCCATGCGAAAAAAAAGAGAAGAGAGAAGAAGATAAAACGAAAGGATAAATTACAGAATAAAGATTAAAGAATAAAAATAATTACATATTCTAGGACTTATAAACAAGGACTTAAAGACACAAAAAGAATTATTTTTCAAAAATGCGAGAACTATGAAAGTAGCGAACATGTAAAGATAGATATAGGGATAAAAAAATGTAAGATAGAAAGAAAGACAAAGGAAGAAATTAAATCCCTTAAGAAGTATGGGTATAGGGAAGAGAAGAAGAAGAAGAAAGAAGATTAAGAGGGAGAGAAGATGGAACGTGGAGAGAAGGAAAAAGAGAGAAGGAACAATAAAGAAAGATCTCCGCGAATGCAAATGGAGAATAGGGAGAGAAAAAGAGAAAGAGAAAGAGAAAGAGAAAGAGAAAGAGAGAGAGAGAGAGAGAGAGAGAGAGCACGGATCGAGAGTCGAAGGGCGGTAGGGCATTAACGAGCAAGAGAGCAAGGAAGGAGCGAGTGAGCGAGAATGGAAAGGACGGAGGTGGCGAGGGGTCGGATACGCGGGACGGGAACGCCAGGGGAGGAGGGAAAGAGGAAACGAGAGAGGGAACTGAGGGGGGAAGAACGAGGACCAAGAGCGGAACGAAGAGGCCGCGAGTCTGACGGGAAAAATCAATAGCGGCGAGCCGGCGAATCCAACCCGTCCAACCCTCTTGCCTCTCTTTCCCCTATGCTCCTCTCCTCTCCTCTTCTCTCCACCGCCGCTCCCTCTCTGCCCCCAGCTCCCTCCCTGCAATCCCTGCTCCTCCGCGTGCCCTCTATCTCCGTCTCGCTCTTGGGGTCGAACCCGAGCCCACGCATCCACACGACTGCCCTGGCGTACCAAGCCTCTTCCACCCTCCCCCCGTCCTTCACCCTCCATCCTCTCCTCGCCCTCTCTCTCTGCACTCCCGCGACGTCGATAGACCTCTCGAGCCTCCGCGGAAATCGCATACCGCGGAGGCTGCACGAACCGGCGAAACAAGAGTACTCGCCTTATTCCGGGACCCTTCACCCCAACTTCATCCTCCCTCTCCCCGTCCCCCCTGACTCCCCTGTCACCCCCTCTCGCTCTTCACCGATTTCTCCCTTCTGCTCGCAAGTAACAAGATCGAAGGTCAGGGTTAACACAGTCCTCCGGGACATCCGTGACGAAGCTGAGGACTTCGTATCTTCGAAGGATACAGCATTGTTTAAACGCAGATTGTGACAAATGGATACATTAGTCGAACCGTAAGTAAAAGCGATATTTTTAAAGTTAGACAAGATTTTCAGATACGGAAAAAGTGCACGCAATGTTCTTTATAAATCTAGTAAACACTATGGCAACCTATATTATAATATGACATTCTGCATTAGAGTTTTATTATTTAAGAAATGCAAAGCTGTTGCGATAATAAAAATAAAAATACATCATACGCACGTACATATTTTTATACTACTCATGCAAAATAATATAAAATTAACACATTGTTTCAATATAGTTTGAAATTTGACATTAGCGATAAGAATCGTTTAAAAATCGAAATAACATTTGTGTTCAGAAAAAAAATAAAAATCCTAACAAATGGTAATGATAACAATGGGAATATAAATCTCGATGAAATATTTAAGCATTTTTTCAGAACCGAAAGATTTATTTCGAAAGTAGAGCTGATTGACGACGTAGAGTTTTAAGACGTTTCGAAAGACGAAACTGCGAATGGCAAAACTGTATTTAGAACCGAAACGGTTAAGCCTGTTCGCGAAAGTACGACCGTAGGGATGTCGTCGCGCTCCCTTTTACATGCTCGTTTTACAAGTGTACCAGGACGAGAATACCAGCCGGCGAGGTTACCGCGCAGGAATTTGAATACAATGGGCCGGTCTGAATTTTTATCAGCGCGCCAATGTAAGCTCGCGAATCGAACAACGAGCGAATGCAAATCCCGACGTCAATTAAACTTTAGTCACACCATCGGATATTTCCACAGTAGGGATTGGCGCTATTGCGATTGCAAACACTATAGAAACCGAATAATTTCAAATTCGTGAATTTCTGATGCCATTAACGAGACCGCGTTGGAATAAATTTGAAGTTTTGAGATAAAGTCGATATGGTAATGAGCAGCGAACACATCGAAAATAAGTGCACTTGGTTCGATAGCTGATTTTGATGTTGACAAATAAAAGTTCATATCTTTTGTCTTTCCATGCTGGCCAAAAAATTAATACATAATGGCAAAATTCTAATAAATCGTTTCAGTCGAGGCAATAAATTATTTAAACACTGCATTAGCAAAATGTATTACAGCTCGATATTTATGAAAATTCAATCTATATACCATATCTTTTTAATTCGTGAATCTTTATTAATTTTGACCTAGGGATTGCTCTTCTCGGGTTCTGTAACACCTTACTGTTCTAAACGTATAGTACATCCATTCCAATAGAATTTTTGAAATATGAGATGCGTCGTTTTTAAAATAGACGTTTTATTTATGGGAGAATCCCCCGACAGGGCACTGCTAACTGTCGCGATCAGCAGTTCTTCTCTTTCAAACGCCAACGTCGACGTGACTAGAGCCGACGATTTGTCTCCGGTTGCGGAAACGTCTCGAAGATTTCGCGAAGTAAAGGCCCGCGGCGTTCTAAATATACGATGATCCTCTCGCGTCGCGGCACCGAGAAACGGTCGGTCATTCGGCATCGGTTTTCGTTAACCTGGTCGCCTGGTGCGGCGCGACGCGCCGTGACGTC
>QKQZ01047304.1:0-16850 GCA_003595255.1 Solenopsis fugax
AGAGGCAGACGCAAGGGCCACGTTCACCGCAGGGGCGCAGCCCGTCACGGCGCGGCGAGTGTACCGCCCCCGCGATGGACGCTGAATATCACCTGCAGCTGCAGGGATGCACGCTACGCACGCGATACTGGATGCCCCATAAACGGTGGACGCGAGTCCTGTTTAAAATCTTAAGTACGAAACGCGCATGTCGAACTGCGTATTGTCTATCGGAGCAACGGACTTTCAGATGAGCACAATGTGAATGCATTGCGTAATTTATTAGATAGAATTTATTAGCTCAATACAGACATACAGGATGGTTGTTAGGCACTTTAAAAGATTTTAAGGGGTGATTTCTCACACTAATTCAAGATGAAAATGATTTTAAGGGGTGATTTCTGACATTAATTCATGTGAGAAGACTGAGAGAAATGTTTGGTAAAATTGTTGAGGTGTGATCTTTAACGAATGCAATGGAATTTGTGCTAAGAGATATTTATTACTATTATATTTATTGAAAATGCACATGTAACATAAAAAGCATGATAAACAGCACCGTTGATCTTAATACAGTATAGAAGTCGCGCGGGCAATCGGCGATGCAGAATCGGAAAAATAGCAAACTGAAGAAGCGACATCTATGTACTAGTGATTCTTAAAAAATTACATATGGAGTGACTACAGAGCGCACTGTCTCAACAAAAATCAACCAAATTTGGTTGAATAGTGATAGTTACTAAATATATATAGTAGTTTTGACCAAACAATTTGTAACCTTAATCAAATAATTATTTTCATACAACAAATTACAAAATGTTTTGTTAAATGTAACTAAGTTTTTGGTATCAGTGACTATAAAATTCATTTGATCACTATTCTACCAAACGATTTCTCTCAGTGTATATTCAAAAAATTAAACAGAGTAAGACATATGATTATATGAAGTGTTTTTGAATTAGTGTGAGGAATCATCCCTTAAAAGTTTTTAGAGTACTTAATGAGTACTATCCTGTATATATGTTGCTAATTTATACCATTAATCTAATTTCTTTATGAAGCATAACAATATAAATGGAAAATTCGTTTTCGTCTCCCTCTTTCTTTCCTCACAATATATATCTGTATAATTAATAATTAACCAAGTTTGAAAGTTATCATTCAAGTCGCAACTTACAACTTTTAACAACTTCTTTCCAACGAGCTTGTTTCTGAAAAAGCGTAAGGATTAAGTCTTTTACTTGGGAATTAAGGTGGTTGTGTTCTCAGTAGTGTCATCAAATGGAAGAGTCTTGTACAGGACTCGAGCGAATTCGCGTTATACGTCGTTAATGGGTGAAATAATGACAGAGCGACGGCGAGGGTCGCTCTCTCAGTTTTAGCAATCCCATGGGTAGTGGCCGCGCGCGCGGCAGTTTCCAGCGAGTTCCGTAATGAAAGATTCAACGGGCGAGAGGAGCGCGCCAGGAGCTCAGACACTGGGAGCGATATATCGCTGTAGCGCGGCGTCGTGTTTCGTCCAATTTGCGATTTCGAGGTGAGTGGCGAGATGCGCGCGACTCAAAGAGTCGCTCAAGTGACGTGGATACGGGGCGAAGGAGGAGATCGGTGGCGCGGTGGCGCGGTCCAGGCAGAAGAGCGGAGGGGAACTGTTTTTCGTATTTTATCAAAAGCGTCGTCCATTTTTCAAGCTTGGCTCTGTGAGAGCGGCCGTGGCCGCGGGCGGGCATCGTAGCGTACCGCTCTCGGCAGCGGCGGTATGAATATTAAATGACGGAGGCAAAGCTCGCCGAGGTAAGCAAGGGTGAAGCAAGGGGCGAAGCAAGGGGCGAAGCAAGGGGCGAGCAAGGAAAACAGAAGAAAGGTTCTGGTAGAGAGGACGGCGGTGGGTGTCGTCGTCTCTCATCGCGATAGAAAAAAAATTCTCGAGGTCTCTTTCGTGATTGAGCCTTCGAAGTAACTCTACCAAATCTTTTGTACTTTGTTTCTAAAGTACAGATTTCTCTAGATATTCAAATGCAAAGAATGGAAATTTATCGGCAACAATGGCAATTCTGTCTTATATGCGAGTATTGAATTTATAATATAATTAAATCTAATAAAAAAAAGAATTTTTACAATTGTGAAAATCTATTTTAGATCTATTATTGTGTATTGGATTTTTATAATCGATCGCAAACGCGCATTTATCTCACGAGGGAAAAATAAAGATTACAAAAATATTTTTCTATGAATAAGGAAAGAATGCAATTTCGCCGCATTTATATAGGTCATTTGTCGTTCTACAATCATACCTCTGAAATACCCCAGGAACGCGCGGCGCGCGTCGTTCGAAGAGCATAAAACTCGTATCTTTTCGATGAACGAGGAATAACCTCCCTATCTCGCTTCTTCTCCTTGCCAAAGAGAGGAGACGACAAGAGAAAGCGAAGGAGAGAGAGAGGGAGGAGTTAATGGATATCGAGCGACTCCGTCTTCCTCGGTCGCTGCTCCTTCTCCAGCTTCTTCCTGAGGCTGTCAAAGGAGGACGCGCGCGAGACGACTGATAGACTGATTTATCCTCATCGCTGATAATGGTGGCAGTACGTGTGAATCGCGATAAGGACCCATTCTCACGCGACGTCAAGCATCACGACGCTCGACGTGTGACGATGTGACAATATTAGTTTTCAATGTTGCCGCGTTTATACATAGCGCGATCGGTGTCGTGAATTTCAATTTTCAAAGTGCAATCAGTATAATTTCGAAGCGAAACGAAAGAAACGCTGTGTTTGCAGAAACATGGGAATTTTTATTTACGAGCGGCAGAGCGCATCGATTTCTGGAGGAGGTATTGACGTTACGAGATACGATGCTATTTCATAGGAATAAAAATACAGCATATCTAGCTTTGTGTAATAAAATTTTGCTTTAAACTATTTTGTTTGTGTTAACACAGTTATTCCATTTTCTTACATGGCAAAAGAATCTTGTCTCAAGTAAATACATTTTCTTGAGTTGTAATTTATTAATTAAAAAAATAATTACTTGTAACAATAATTTTTTTCTGGATCAAGATAATATTTCATTGAAAGAAAAAAAATTTGTCACAAGTAATTATTTCTTTGTATTATTAAATTATAATTTAAGAAAATGTATTTACTTGAAACGAGAAATTTTTTGACCGTGTATTTAATGACGGAGAGAAACAATTTCAATATAGCGATTTCAGTGCAACACGGCGTTGTATGCAAATAAACCTTCATTTTTATGAAAATATCAAGCATCACATTTTTCCGAGATTTACCTAACGAATGTCTTAATACATAGAACGAGACTAGTGTAATACTTAAAAATATCACATTACACGGCAGTTTTGAATTAAATTTGTTATTTCTCAGTCTGTACTATCACATACGCAGACATTTAAAGATACGAGAACATACAAGAGGATGAATTCTATGGCTAATCCCGAAGACATATTTACCTTTGAGATATAATGGATTATATAGGGCACACGTTTACAACACGACCACGACTTTGTTTCGCCATTACGTCCGCACAGATTATGGGTAATATTATAAATATTACAAAACTCGGTCTCGCGTTGTATCTTGAAATAAATATTTGTAATTGTTACGCGCTCGCAAACATTCGTGCGAGGGCTATCCAATTTAGCTTACACGTGCTCTTAAATTGGAGGGAACAGTGTATAGGATCTCGGTAGGCAACGCTTCAACGTTATTTCCATGGATAATAGGATCCTTAAAGGGTCCTCTTTCAACGCTATTCCAGACGCCTGCGAGTTTCTCTAAATGACATTAAAGCGCACCGCGAATTTCAATTTCGCTGTAGGAAAATCGCTCTAATCAGTTTCCCGGGGAGCGAATCGATAACTTCTAACATCAATTTCCTCCGTAACTCCGTCGAGATCTTAATAATGCCACTTAATCATCCTTTCGCGTCTCTCCCCTCCATCCCTCTCTCTCTCTCTCTCTCTCTTTTCAATCCGCTTATAATTACTAATCCGAATAAATGCAGATATTCAAAATAATTTTAAGCCTTTCCTGTTGTGCCATAATTTAAAGCGCTTACTGCGATATTGAGATTTAAAAGTTGTTAAAAGTCAAAACTTAATTTCAAATCTCGCATCAGACAAATTGTTTGCTCTCCGTTAATTTTGGAGCCATTCTAACATTTTGGACAATTCTAACGTATTGTCATTCCGGCGTCAATTAGGAGAAAGTTGCTGAATGCGTAGTGATTCAATATTTTTACTTTATATAATCAACATTTAATGACAAAAATAGGAAGTAAACGAGAAATAAGTAATAATGTAATTATGCAATTTTATTTTAAATTGTTATATTTTTTTATAAAAGATGAGTTGTATAATATTTTACATTCATTGTCTATACATATTTACAATTATTATAAAACTTAAATCGATATTTTTATAAACTGCATGAAATTTTCTAATTCGTACCACCATAAATCTTACCAAAGAAATAATACTGATTCAAGATTGATAAGTGATAATAGTAAAACTAGTAATTGTTATGAATAAAAATCTTATGCTTATGTGTTACAGTATCACCGCAGCCCTCCCTCTCACCCTTCTTCTCTTCGTAGCTGAATAACTCCGCTCGTTGTACATCAGGTCGGTGAGTCAAACATCAATTTTCTCATTATATTATTTTAATGCTTTTCAAATGTCCTGCGCAGGATCAAAGAAGAAAAGGATACTGAAAGAAAGAGTTTGGTATTATAATAGCTATTTACTAAACTCTTTTCTTCAGTGGACCTGGAAAGTTTATTGAAGGGGAATCCTAGTACCCACTCGCGCGCGATCCTTTCCGTATTTTCGCGAGTGAGTGAGTGAGTGCAACAAATCCCGATAATCTGAGAAAGAGGAGGAAGCCTGAGAGGCAACTTGAGGTGAGTATTTGCAACATGTAAAGGGTATAACGTATCTAGACTAACCAATAGATATATCAATCGTATGTTACAGATATTCCTTGAGGTGGAAAGTGACGAGAAGAGGACAACACCCATCGTCGCCGACTTATATAAAATAAACGAACCGCAGTCGGTTCGTCGCGTCGCGCGTTTTTTTCCGGAAGTGCCGTTTAAAGTTGAGTAAAGTAGAATGCTACGCGCGCAAATTTAGTATATTATTCGCGAGTGTTCCGCGTGTGCAACGAGAGGAAGAGGCTTGACAATCTGACGAACTCTGGGAGGAGGAGGAGGCCTGGGAGAGGCATCAGGCCCCAGCGGAGCAACCTTGGGGTAAAATTCCTTATTTATATAAATTTAATAATCTTTTTCCTTTTTATTCCATCTTATCGCAATGAATTAAAAAAAAAGATACTTAAAGATAGGAAATTCTTTAATATAAAATTTTATACACACCTGCAAAAAAATTATGTTTAAATTGATGAAATCGTTTCTTTAACTTGGTTTTTTTAAGTTGAAATGAAATACCTTTACGGAAAATAAAAATTTATTTAATTTCAAGAAATGACGTTATTAGTCTCTCTTTTTAAAAGTAAATAAATTATTTGTATAATTTAAAAAAATGATCATTTAATTCAACGAAAGTATTGACAGAAATGTAAAAAATAATTTAGTTCTGGTTTTAAAAATATATTTCTTTTATTAAAAAAAAAATTTGCGTTTCACAACTAAACTGTTTCTTTAATTCTAATAAAAGGAACAATTAAAAAATTTCTTCGAGTCAAAGAAACTTTTCTTTAACCGTATAGCAGTGCACGAATTTCTTTGAGTCAAACAAATATTTGTTTGACTCAAAGAAACCTTTCTCTGGATGTATGAGAATTAACTTTTGAAGTATTGATTATTTTGAGTGTAGGTTTAATTTTTAAATCTTATATTTGTGTGTTACAGTAATCACTGCAGCTTCGTGGCTGATTAACTCCGCTCGTTGCGCATCGGGTCGGTGAGTCAGAAATAAATTTTCTTATTATATTTCAATTTTTGCAAATGTCCTGCGCAGGATCAAAGGAAAGGGCACTGAAAGAAAGAATTTGGTAATAGCTGCCAAATGTTGAGTGAAATAAATTTAAATAATTATATATTCGATTAATATAATAAAAAATAGTTTTACTTTTCTAAACATTTGTAAACATTATTAAATTGGACAATACTTGCTAAATGTTTAGAAAAGTAAAATTATTTTTGGTAATATTAATCAAATATTTAATTGGCATTATTTCACTCAACATTTGGTAGCTATTAAACTCTTTTCTTCAGTGGATCCAAATAATTTTTCGGAGGGAAAACTGAGTACCCAATCGCGCGCGATCGTAATAGTATTTTCGCGAGTGAGTGAGTGAGTGAGTGCAACGAATCCTGGTGATCTGAGAGGAAAAGGAGGAGGCCTGCAAGGCAACCTTGGGGTAAGTAATATAAATAATAAATATTTGCAACATATATAGGGTATAATATCTATTTAACCAATCTCAATGGTATGTTACAGATATTTTTCGGTGTGAGAAGAGCGATGTGAGGAAGCCAACGTCCATCGTCGCCGAATCACGTCGGCGTAATTACTACGACGATCAGCACAAGCTGGTCGGCTGCCGGTATTTCCAATCCTCGATTGAACGCGCGCGGGTAGATGACACGTTCATTCACCGGCGCGATTAAAGTACCCCTACGGCGTTGGCGCATGCTGTACAACTAAACGTATGTAAACACGTTTATCCTGGAATAATTCAGCAGTTAACGGCGTAACACTCGACGTGCGCGTGGGCTAATTTCGCCGCTAAAGGGAGTCGCTAAACAGTCGCGTGTGTACATATTAAATCTATACCGCTCGCGGTATCATCAATGACACTGCAGTCATTTCTGCTACGAGGGAAAGGTAAATTAATTAGCGCTGTGTCATCGAGGAACTTTCGTTGAAAATTTGCATGCTTTATAGTTGTCTAAATAGTAAATTTGTACAGTGACTTCCGTTATTACTCTAGCACCGTTCCAGAAACGTTGAACACGTTTGCCGTAAAGATAACCGATAACACGAAGCTTTCAAGTACGTTACGGCGTTCCAGCGCGGGTGCTTTTAATTCCGCATGCGTATCCGCGCTTTCCTTGCAACTCGCCTGATATCACGGTCGAACGATGCCGTTACGAGTATAATGGATTCATTGCCATGCAAATTTGCCCGCGTTATGGGCGTTACATCTTAACTACGTTCTCTCGCGCACGATCGCGGAAATTTTCATTGGTTCGTGACGTAGATCGGCGTTCAAATCGGCGCTTTCAACTTCGACAAAATGCCGATACGATGAGCACAAGTATGTTCCATTTTATTATCACTTTACATTTCGTTAAGTCCTTTAAAACTTGTTTTATGCCTCGGACAAAGGATTCGAGTATATTGTATGTTCGATCTGTTCGAGTCGTTCGCAGTAAAAAAAAAGATCCATTCGAATATTTTGAATAGTTCGCACAATTCGAGCTTAAGCAGTGATTGGTCTGTAATATTAATATTTGAAATTCGGATAGTTCGAAGAGTAAAGAAGACTGGCTAAGATTGGAAACGCGGAAACGCATTGAAAACAAAAATCTCTTCTTTTTAAAATTATAAAAGTCATGAAAATATGAAAAAGAAAAAGTATGGAATAAATAAACGTTATTTATTTCTCAATTTTTGTACATTTTATATATTTCATGTTTCTTTGAAAATGCATCTTTGTATTAAAAAAGTGTTATTTTACATTTTCATTTATTTTCCTATTATTTGTAAATTATTTTTATTTCAGTTATATAATATATATTTTGAATATATTGTATATATATATATAATATTATTAATATTTCTGAAGTGAATTCAAATAATTCAAACATACTTTTCGCAAAGCTCGAACTATTTAATCTTAAAATTCGAACTATTTAATTATTTGACGTTTTTCTCTGAGCACTATCATATTTTGCGATAAAAAACACTTTCGAAAAAATGGAAAAAATAACGTTTTTCTAAAATGAGAACATTGATCAATTTTTTTAAAAAAATATTTCATCTTTTATTTCTTTTTTGTGCGCGTCTAAATCGTACATTTTCTAGTCTATTGAGAATCGCCATTGAGCGTGGAGCACGCAGGAGATGCGTGCACGCGTCTTTTGTCGTGGCGAAAGCACCGATGAAAAGCAATCTCAACGAACGAAGGTAAACGATCGGTCCACTCGTAGTGCCAACTGGCGCGCGCGTTTAAAGACGCGGAGGGTTTAAAGAGGGTTCGCGATCGATGATCCGTCGCGGGGAAAGAAGTCCGGTCCGTTAAGCTCTCATCTCGGTGTCGAGGGTGTTCCGGCCGCGTGCGTGAAATCGTCTAGCGAGCCTTAATTTACGATCGCGTATAAATCGCAGCGTATAAATTCCAATCTCGACCCGTCGGTTTTTGTTTGCGCGATATGAAAAGCCGTCGCTCTTTGTTTGCACCTCGATTCGCTCGGGCTCGAATTGATTTTCGAGATTTTGCAGAAATTGTAATTGCAGGATGAGCTTGTGTTCACGCAAAAGTGATGTATATGTTTTCAAGACTTTGATTTTTAGTGCACGAAAGAAAAATAATTTTGCTATTGTAGTAAAATTATCTTTGTAATTTGTAGTGACAGCAATAAAATTTCGTTGACACAACTAAAAATTTTAGAAATTATTCGTCAGTGGAGAAGAATCTGTTTTATTATTAAAATAGAAAAGAAATTGCTGATAGTATCCTTAGAATTAGATTAATTTACTATTAAAGCGAAATAAAATATTCTTAGCAAATACTTTTGCTATAATATTAGAGCAAAAATACTATTGCTTATACAAATGAGCTCAAATCCATGATTCGATGAATTTGTTCTGATAAAAGAACAATTTATAGTTTTAGTAAAGTTATATTTAGTAAATATCAACTTAAGTAATGTCTTTGTTATTCGCATAATAACTAATAGATTTTGCTACAGCAGCATAAAATCTGTTGGCAAATTATTTTTCTTCGTGTGATTGTGAATGCTGATTATGATTTTGTAGATGTTATAAGCATTTTGATTATAAAATTTCCTCGACAAGTAGATAATGATACGATATAGTCAGACGTGGTCAGACACATGAACTAAACAGTTAGGTTTTTATTTTTGCATAAATACACAAATAAATATATATATATAATATATATATAAAACCAAATTTACAAAATATTAATTTAAGGGGAGAGATAATTAATTAATTTATGAAAAGAATTAATTTATAAAAACACAAAGTAATATACATAATATAATTAAAAGATAAAATAATTATTTTATAAAAGTAATTTTTTTATACAAATAATTACTAGAGGTAATTTATGCAAAGTCTCGTGACAGAAATAGGTCCCTCGAGGCAGAATAGATTACGTCGATCTCGTAAATCGAGCGGAAGCTTGTATCTGTTCATCCATTCTAAATTGCCGCAAGTTTGTTGCGAATGTTTAAGTGCACTGCGAGAGGTATCCCGAACGTGATCCCGAAAGTTTGATCGTGATAAAGCTGCGGCTGATATCGCTTTCAACGATTTCGCTCTGCGAGTTGCGACCGCCTAGCTCGTTTCCTTCTTCGCGCTCTCACGGTAATCCGCGAGAGCGCTTATTCACAGAGAGAGAGAGAGAATAAGGGTATGTTGAAAGACGAGTTATTAAATTTGCGTTGTCGACCACCACCGGCGACTATTTCCGAGCTCGGAGCTCTCCTCCGTGTTTGCGAGTGTCATCGAGCAAACGATCAAGCGACGAGGGGGGAACGACAGAGGGTAGGTAATAAAGAAAACCGGCGGTGGCGTCATGTCGTACAAGGGAGGGATGCGGGCGGGGTGCGGGCGGGGCGCAACGGTGGTGGGAGACAGCGATTTCATTATGACTCGGAACAAAATCCTCTCAAAGCGAATCTCGCGGGAAAGAAGAGGAGTAAGAGCGTCGGCTATAGTTCGCAGGCACAGTCTGAAATAATCCACCGGCGACGACAGAGTAATTTCAATTGTAAATGCTCGCGTAAAACTTTGGAGCTAAGAAACGTTGCCAACGTTGAATTCCCGCGCCGGACTGTGCGGCGTGACGTATCTTAATCGCTTTTTCACTAGCTCACGATAATTCGGACCGAACACGCCGTTTCCGGCATTCGTGTCGCTACGTAAATCCTCATTTTCCCTTTCCCATCATTTACTACTTTTCGCTGCTCAAGGCGGCTTAAGCATTGTTATTAACAATGTTTTGCTGACGGTAACGGTATTTGAGTCGCAAATGAATTATCACGAATGTGAAATGTTGTTATATGTGTAAATATTATATATTATATATATTTATAATATTATAACTTTGGAAATGTATACACATATATTTCTAAATTAACTTAAACACACTGGAGGATTTGGGAGACCTTCCTGAAAAAACTTTATTTCCGTGTCATTTTATTTTAGTTGAGCAGTGAAGTTAGTCAATCATATCGGTCGATAGGGGAGACTTTAAACTTTTTTTCCACCTAGCTCGAATCTTCTTTCTCATTCACTGAGAGAAAAAATTGTAGTGGTGGCAACTATAAGGGGACAACCATACAAATTTTGTTAATAGAATTATAATATATAGTTAAGTGAACTATATTATAGTTGTTGCAACTAAATTAATAGTTAAGAGAACTAACAAAAAATAGTAATAATAAAAATTGTAATATACTATATTATATAGTATGCTACAACTATTTTTTATTAGTTATCTCAACCATTAACTTAGTTGCAATAACTATAATATAGTTCACTTAACTATATATTATAATTCTATTAACAAAATTTATATGTTTGTCCCCTTATAGTTATCACCACTATAATTTTTTCTCTCAATGTTCCGTCTTTACACAGCAAGCGATCAAATTTTAGGAGGATTTCCAGCAGTGTGTTTAAGGGTTAATGCTACGGATATCTAGTAACAAGCGACAATATAAGATATCGATGTCATTTGAGGAAATCGAGTAATATCACTGCTCGAAACGTGTCGAGCAAAAGATTATGGATTTATTTGTATCCTTTTCAATCTGAACATTCTTATTCACGATGCGTGCGATCGGCAGATTACAAACGGATCGTATACATCCATCACGTGTATATATCATCATTTCCACCTACATCGGTCACTAAAGCCCTTCTTCGCGCTTCTGGCATTCCAATAACGCGTACGAGATCGCGGAACGTAAGCGGCAGCCGTGAGATTGAAAGCTCTGCTCGATCCTCACCTTTGCAAGCGAGGGTGGATATCGACGAAAGGTAAAGGAAAACGAGTAAGAGAGAAAGAGGGGTGAGAGGGGGAGAGAGGGGAGAAAGAGAAGCAGTATACAAATAAAATATGAACGTGACAAGTGGTAAGAGAAATCGGAAGGTTCGTAGTTAGCAGCTTTCGAGTCCTCTCTTCCCTTCGCTTTTCACATCGCTTCGTGCTTTGACCTAGACTCGTGCGGGCGCGGCGCCGGCTCTCACGGCGATACGAATCAGTTTCCTCGAGTTTATATTCATAACGAATAAATTATTCAAGCCGATGCCGGGATTCGAGCCCATCGGGATGCGTAGGCCCGTCACGTCGGCCCGTGTTATCCACCTAATCGGAGAACGTGCCGGCGAGAAAGCCTCGCGTCTCTCTTTCGGCCGCGGGCATTCGCTCGTCGATCGATATAACCGGCTCTGAGTTCGATGGTCATTTTCGTCACCGCGCGACGAGCGAAATCAAAGTTAAATGAGGAAATTTTCACGTGCGTCAGTTTCCACAATCCGTGAAGTGCAATCCGTGAGGTACAGTCTTGTATAAATTTTCAACTTTTGTTCTATATCGGACATTTTCTTAAGTCTTTCATCATTAACAGATAATTTTATAATAGAAAAGTACATTAAATTGCATACTAGACATGAATAGATATTGTCGAGAAAATACTGTAAGCGTATTCATATCGATCCACCTCACAATGGTTTCGTTAATATGATATATTAATAGTAAAAAACTGAAATTATGACATAAAGCCACAGAGTAGTTGCGTGTAAATCACTCCTTTTATTTTTTTTTCTGACTTTTGCGACGTACATATCAGAGTTACCCCTATATTGTATTTTTGTTTATACATATATCGAATTCTCTGCAGAGAGTAATAATATATAGATGCATGACGAGACAGTGAGCCCATTTTTTCACGTACCGCCACGTCATTTTGTATTATAAAAATATATTACACTTTTTCATACAATTTTACGAAATGCAAAAGATTAATGTGAGCGTCTAGAACGAATGTGAAAAAAAATATCAGCTTCAGATTGAATAGCGGTGCAGTGGAAAATGTACGCACTGTCGCAGGCATGCCTTTCCGGTGTTTCCGAGTGAGAAATAATTAGCAGGTTTCATCATCCAGCACGTATGTTCGCCCGCGCGTTGCAGCGACCGCGCTTTGAATACGTCACCTCGGAAGCGAATATCGCGCGTTTATTGCACCGCCGAAAAGTACGATGTATCTGTCTACCGTACGATCCATGTTAAAAGCGCAGTTGTAGCAGTGGAAATGGCTTGCACGAATTTCCAAAATATAAAAATGCTGATATTTTATTGATGTTTAGTAGTTGATCCATCTTTTTAAAGAATTATGTATGATTGACTGGAGATCAGCTCGCTATATATAATTAATCAATCATATATGAATTGATATGTCTAATTAGAAGAAAGAACCAAAAAATTCTAAGCTTTAGAATTAAAGAAACACTAGTTGAAGTTTTCACGCAACAAGAAAATTTCTTTTTCGTTGAATTTTTTTTGGATGATTGATCTCTTCGCAAACTTCTGATTGATTATTAAAAAACGTGTTTTATTGTACTTTGAAAATATTTAATGTTAAAGTTTGACACGCGTTTACGTTACACAAACTTCCGCGATTTCACTTTCTACGTTTCGGCATCTATCATTCGGTAGTTTCTACATTCTTGATTGCGTCAAGTTTCCGACTTGTCTATCGAGATTTTCATTGTAATTATTGAGTGTTTTATGTCACAATATTAAAAGATGCATTAGAAAATGCATTGTCGTACGTATTACCAAAAAAAGAAATGTCGATAACGCAAAGTTAGTTAAACGGCTCATTAATTTTTAATTTTTAATTTCACACGAAATGTTTGTCTCTGCTAGTCGACTAAAATTAAAAAACGCTTACTTCGTTATTAAAAAATATCGTTAACATTAATCCCATGCGTGAGAGGAGCAAAAGTGAGGAGGCTAAAGAAAGGGAAGGAACGTTACTTGATACTGGCGAAGGAGAGGAGCCTTATTAAGGGTGGCTCTTCCACCCGCCTGAGCGCTTAAATTTCAGAACGTCGTTCTACGAAACACGGGCGACATCGTTAAGGCACGGCCGTCGAGATTAAAGGCTTTCCCGGATTCGAGAGATTTCAAGTCCGGGATTGTCCGCAATTAGTGCGGAACGAGGGGGTAAAGCGGTGGCGGCGGCGGCGGCGGCGGTGGCGACAACGACGACTACGATGGCGAGCTCCTTATATAAAGCTATATAAAGCTTCCTGCGCGGAGGCGAAAGAAAGTAGGAACGTTAACGAGAAGAATCTTAAGATGCGTCGCGATCGTTATCGACCCTTCTTCTTTTCTACGGGTCCTCGACTGCTTGAAAGATGATTGCATTCGCTGCCAAACAAACGTACAGCAGAAGGACGTCGAGAAGCTCGTATAATTGATAGTTCTTCCTTGTACGCGTCTCGAGTTTATCGTCTTTATGTATCATTAAGGGAGTTATTAAGGAGACACGGACGGTACAGTTGACTTTCGCGATTAATTAACGTCCTTAAGCGAGATAAATGGGAGCGTAGAGATCGGAGCTTTTTATACACTCATGGCAGAGCGCGATTTTTCGTTGACCTAAATAATTTTCGAGTACGCTCGCGAGTACGACCGACGAACGAGGTAATTTAATGATCGATATTACAACGCGAATAATTTTGGCTGCAAAATATGTTTCTCTTCTCTGTGTTGTTGGTATTAAATAAGGCAAAGTTTCAGTTTACGGTAATGCTATAATACGTGGATTTTAATATATAAACAACATATAAATAATGATAAATGGACATTGAGATATTATTCGCGCATTTAGCTGTTTTCAAATATTCGTGTTTTTAACGGATGAGAGAATCGAGTGGTTATACTTGGAAACAGAAATTTTTTAACGCCTCTATTATTATATTACTCGTTTATTCGTGTTTTATTTAAAAGGACAGTACGCTAATTTCTTTGAATATTGTATTTTATTCAATCGAATGTCAAGATTCAGAAAATAAGTATGTGAAAATACAGAAGAGTTAAATAATTATAATAGTAAATTTGTTAATGCAGCAAGACATCTTTGTGCGAAAATCAATCGAATATGGATTAAAACTTTTAGTAAAACATATTACCTAATGAAACCTATTTTTGCTGCTGTAATGAAGAAAATTATATTACACTGAGAGAAAAATTTTTTTAGTGAAAAAAATACATTTTCTTAAAATCATACATTTTGATGCAAGCATTTGTTCTTTCTTATTTAAATGAAAATATTCACTTTCAAATAAATATAGATATATTATTAAAAATATATAAATATTTTGTATTTTTACATCTTTTATATTTAAATAATGATTTCACAAATAATTTATAATATTATTAAACTTGATTAAACTATTTTCTTAGATAAGAAAATCTGCTTATCTCGAATATAAAAATAATCTAACAGTAAGTATTTTCTAGAATTGCAAGAAAAAATTACTTGATTAAAAATTACTTTATTTTATTTACATAAATATTTGAATTAAGAAATTTTTAACTTGACTGCAAGTAAATAATTTATTAGGATTTACCAAGTAAATAATTTTTTTGTCAAGTAAAATTTTTTAAAAAATATTTTTTTCTGTCAGTGTAGTAATTTCCAATGTAGCAAAGAATGTGTTCAATAAGCATACTAATAATTGCTTTCGGACATAATTTCTTTGTTGGATTATCAAATCTTCTAAGTTATAGATGTTGAAACTATAGCTTTGCTGAATCACCCAATCTAATTTTTCCCATGTAGAGAATACATTATCAGATTGTTCCGTATAGAATTTTTTCTCCCTGTGATATCTTCTCGTTGTCTAAATCTAATTAGCGTAGATACCTGATAAAATTGCAGTACATCCACGAATTGCGCCGAAGGCTTCTTTATAATCGCAGGACGAACTTGTTAGAGTACAGCGCGCGCTTCGCGAATTAGATTTCCGTAAGCGTTCGTGTGCTTGTCGCGCGCCCTGTTCTATCTTGTTTCCAGCGAAACTTTTCGAAGCACATCGCGACGTATAGACACACGGGAGAACACGCGCTCACACGTCGTGTCACACGCGCGTTTACACGCGCAGGAAGTTGGACGGCTGCGTTGAAATTGTTTCCACGGGGAAAATAGTACGGACGTGCGGTAACCGGCGTCGTGATAGCGCGTACGGATGTTCCGTCGCGACGCGAAACTTTCACACCGGGCAAATTTACACTTCGATCGTTTCAATTACACGCTTCGCGACGTCGTCGCGAGCTGCCGCGGTATCGCGCTGCGAATAGTCGGTTTTTATAATGCGGCCTTTCCGCATCCAGGACACTTTGCTTACCTTCGCACTGTACGTGCAGCGCGAGTCGCGAAAAGCTAAACGAGAGATTGCGGCCCGCTGCGAGCTCCGTTGATTGACGTACAAATATCGAACTTTAGGGTTTATCGTATTCGAGACGTGACAGTTCTCCAGAGTCGGAGGGCGGCATACGAGATTTGTTATACGTACTATTCGGAAGTCACGTGTACGGCGAATCGTAAAGTTAAAATGAAAATTTTTTTCACCCTAAACGCGAAACTCCGACGTTTATGATATGCGAGATACTTGGAAGTTTTTTTTTTTTTCTTTATTCTAAAGCTTTATAATAAAGCAGTGTAACATCTTGTCGCGATGGCAGAAGGGAGATGCTTCCACCCTCTGTAAAATATTTATTTACTGATGTCGCTATTTATTTGTAAATAAGTGCCGGCGATTTCGCCATTTACTTGTAAATAAGCGCCGATTCCGCTGGGAGCTCCCGTCTACGAAATAAACGAAAATTTAGCGAAGATATCGCCGGGATAACGATCGAGCCATCAGGCGGTATCAAAATGCACTTTTCCGATCAAGTATAACGGAGCGAGGAACGAGCTCCATAGCGTTAACATGAAAAGGGCAAAATCCCTGGATCAGCGTGCACATAATATAATCCGTCAGTTCTGTAAAAATGAAGAAGTTCGAACGAACGGTCGTTTAAATTCACTTTTCCCTTTGAGCATCGGTCGCACTGGTAACGCCACTTTTGTTTAACTAAAGTTTCATTTCCCATCCGTATTACAGATAAAACTTTAATCAAGAGAAGAATGAAACGAACGTTCTGTTAGCTCGAGCTTAATTTGAACTTGTAACGCGCGAGTATCAGTCTAATAGATTCTTTTTACAATACAATGCTTATGTCACTGGTTTCCTCTGTTTTATTCAATGTAGAGGAATCGATCCGTAAGGCGAGAGAGTCGCGGTATTAAAAATAGAGACGTCAGATGAGAATTTACCTGCGAAGATTAGGTAGCGGGCCAGCATCCTTCGATCTTGTGGTCGAATCCCGCGCTCGACCGAGCGGCTCGGCGCCTAGTCCTCGAAGAAGAACGATGACACACGTCCGTTTCAGCGTCTGAAATCAGACCCTGATCCTCGCGGTGATCTGTCGCGGTGCCGTCAGGCTGTTGCCGGATCGTCGTCGCCGTCGCCGACGTCGTTCTCGTCGCTACTATCGTCGTCGTCCTCCTCGTCGTCCTCG